>AYEL01071179.1:0-174750 GCA_000484575.1 Olivierus martensii
AACAAAAAAAAAAAAAAAAATAGATTGTTATATTGTACTCATTTCTGAGTACGACTAGCTCCGCTCACAACTAAGAATTAGTCAGTATTTCTCAGCTAAGATTTTCTAGTCTGAGTAGGCACAGCTAGCTCTAGCATTTTTGTCGCCGTAGGCAAACCCAAAATATGCCATCCCTACGGGTTGTGTTTATTTTTTTCCGCTCTAGTTCAGGCGGTTTTGCCGCTGCTAAATTTTGCCGCCGTAGGCAGTCTCCTACCTTGCCTACCGCCTACGGCCGGCCCTGGAGTAGGTCTTACAAAATGGCTGCCGTTGTAGGACAAAATACAGTATATGCTTTTTGGATAATATCAGTTATGAATTAATATTCAGCGAAGAAGCAAACGAATTTAATTATTGTATTATCCGATAAAAATTATTATTTAAACTATATATGATAGTAAATTAAAAATTAATTAATTATATTTATATTGAACCGAACAGTGTCGTTCAATATACTAGCATAGGCTAAGTAGGCGGAGTTAAAAGTCTGTACTAGCTTATTCATTCAACCGGTTTAAGATTTTTAAAGGATAAGTAGGCGGAGTTAAAAGTCTGTACTAGCTTATTCATTCAACCGGTTTAAGATTTTTAACTCCGCGGCTCAGTAGGCGGAGTTAAAAGTCTTAAGCTGGCTGAATGAATAAGCTAATACAGTTGTGCCTCGCAATTCGACGGTCTTAGAATTCGACATTTGAGTTTCGCGGATTGGCGCATGCGCGTGCATGGAATTTTGTGATGTCATTTGTTATTTGTCAGTTCTTTTTTTGGGCTACTTTGGTGTTTGCCCATGTTGTTTGTGTTAATTTTCAATTCTACATTTTTCAGAAAGGTAAAAAATTTGTAATTATTATTATTTTGAGTGAAATGTAAGGATGGGTTCAAAGAGTACTGACTAAAGGAATAATCCCGAAAAGAAGAACATTTGATTGAGCAAAGAGACGAAGAAAAAATGTAGAAAAAGTGCAGAAAGGTAGAACAATTAAAATGTTCCTAGGATAACTGTGGCCACGTTTTGCAACACAGTAGGAATAATTCCGAAAAGAACACTTGATTGAGCAAAGAGACAAAGAAAAAAATTGTAGATATGCAGAAAGGTAGACAATTAAATGTAACTCGATTAAGGCGTTCATAGGACAACTGTGGCAACGTTTTGCAACTGAGAGAGATTATGGGTGCTAGGGTGTCTGTTGGAAGATTTCATTCCAATATCCAAGGGCTAATAAGCCCTTGGATTGTGTGTTGTGTATAAAATTATGTACAGTATTTTGTAATTTAGGGTGTTATACAATAGTAAAACACATATAATAAAGTAAATAATATAGTGTATCTCTCTCACCTCACCCGTGTTAGGGGAGTGACATAGGGACCGATAATGAATTAATCTATTTTACATAGTCTTATATGAGAAATATTGTCCCTCAATTCGACATTACTTCGGCGACGGATTAGTGTCGAATTGCGAGGCACAACTGTATACTGAACACGCTTCTGGTCTTTTGAGATTACTTGAGGCTAATCTTAAGGGTCAGGAAGTTAGGCCCGTGTAGCTCGACTTAATTATCCTTGTAGTTGGACCTAATTATCGGAACTCAATTATCCTTGCGACAAAGGAAGGAATCTGTGACTCTTTTCTGTTCGATTGGAACAATTTACAGTACTATAACAAGGCATGTTCTTAAAAAATTACTAGAAAGCCTATGAATGCAATGATAACGCCCTATCTTATAGGATATAAAATTGATGATTTGGCGGCATCTGGTGGCGCAAAGGAATGCGCTACTCTATCTATCTAGGAATGAAAAAAGTTGTTACAAAATATTGGAAGGAAATTATATAATTATAAATAATATAATAATTAAGATATATATATAATTATAGTAAGCGATCGGCCAGGAAGATATAAAATGGCAGCTGCAGGTCAGATTGCACTATACTATCTTATCTATCTAGGGACACTAGTATTTCTAGAGTCCTAGATAGATAAGATAGAGTAGTGCAATCTGACCTGCAGCCGCCATTTATATCTTCCTGGCCGATCGCTTACTATAATTATATATTAGTATATAATTATATATTTATATATTATATAATTTTCTTCCAATATTTTGTAACCACTTTTTTCATTTCTTTTACCTTGCTACAAAGGAGAGAGTCTATAATTCTTTTCTGTTCGAGTAGAACAATTTACAGCACTAAAACAAAGCACGTTCTTAAAAAATAACCACAAAATCTATAAACACAATGATAACTCTATCTAATAGCATATAAAATGGCCGAGTTGGCAACATGGTGGAGCAAAAGATTGCGCCACCATGTTGCGCAATCTTTTGCAGATAGCAAAGGAAATGAATACACAAAACACCTGTAAAATATATTTAACTGTTTATTCGTTTCCGCACAATAATATAGGAAAAAAAGATAAAACAAGCCAGAGAAATGATTAAAGATATAGCAAATAAATTAGTTAAACTGAAAACTGAGTGAAATTTGCAAAATTACCTGTCCCGCAGAACATTTGTGTATAAAAAGAAACCCAACTATAGAATGACATTCCTGTTCCAACGATGACTCTCTTTACTGGAGCGCGAATTGCTTGTGAAGTTGTTTTACGAAAACAAGGGAAATGCAACAACTGCACTTCGTAAATAGGTGGAGCAAAAGATTGCGCAATCTTTTGCAGATAGCAAAGGAAATGAATACACAAAACACCTGTAAAATATATTTAACTGTTTATTCGTTTCCGCACAATAACATAGGAAAAAAAGATAAAACAAGCCAGAGAAATGATTAAGGATATAGCAAATAAATTAGTTAAACTGAAAACAGTGAAATTTGCAAAATTACCTGTCCCGCAGAACATTTGTGGTTATAAAAAGAAACCCAACTATAGAATGACATTCCTGTTTCAACGATGACTCTCTTTACCGGAGCGCGCATTGCTTGTGAAGTTGTTTTACGAAAACAAGGGAAATGCAACAACTGCACTTCGTAAATATCATCGTCGCGAAAATTTAAAGTGTGGACCAATAGCTTCGAATTTTGTTAGAAGACTTATAGCTCTATTTAAGGAAACTGGAAGTTTGGTTCAATCCGGTCGAGGATGGAAACATGTCAGTCCAGCAGTCGTGAAAAATGTCAGAAGTTTGATTGAACAATCCATGAATCCAATTTGCTAGTTCCAGTGTGCACGTAGTATCATGGGAGTTGCAGATACCATATAAAAGTGGGGAAAGTTCTGAGGAAAGTTACAATTTTATCCGTATAAGCTCAGTCGCCATCAGTAGTTGCAATCTGTCGACAGCGAAAACTGTCTTAGATTTGTACTCACTGTACTTGTAAGAATGGAAGTGGATGATTCGTGACCATGGGAGATCTTGTGGAAGCTCATTTCCACTTGAATGGAACTGTGAAATGGCTCATTTCCACTTGAATGGACCCGAAATTGACGCATATGGACTACTGAAAATCTGCATGGTGTCCTACAGGTACCAATGCATTCGTCGAAGGTCATTGTGTGGAGTGGATCCATATTTATCCTAGAGTCATTCTTCTTTGAAGAAGTTAGACATGTTGGACTTATGCCATGTTCCGTGACAGCAGACCGAAATACGAAAAGATGCTTAAAGAATTCGTAGTACCCCAACTGTAACAGAGACAATGCCTAGAAACCTGCACCTTCAATTTGGAGCACCACTCATATCGGATGCTGCGTAATGCAATTTGTACAACAAACTCCCCGATGACAGAGTGATTAGTCAGTCCTTTCCTATATCCTGGTTACCACGTTCTCTGGATCTGAATCCCTGCGAATTTTGGTTGTGGGCTACGGTAAAAAGTATGGTTTATGGAACCCATGTTGCCGATTTGGCATGTTTAAAGGACAGTATCACACGGCATGTTCGGAACATCACACAAGACCAACCTTTTCATAAATACGTACCACCAGACTCAAATTGAAAAATTTCAGTACCACCAACAAAAATATGCCTCGTATACAAATAGGAAGTCAAGATTATACACATACCATTAGTCGTGTCTTGCGTACCACAGGTTGAGAACCGCTGCACAAGACCAATTACGACAGTGTAGAACACGCAGTTAACTGATTCCTGGTTGTTATCATGAAAATGGTGTCCTTATTAAGCAGTATCTTTTGCATCGATAATGTAAAAGATCTGTTACTGTATAGTTAGGCTTTACAGTAACAGATTTTATTTTCTAACACGTGCTTTACAGTAACAGATTTTTTCTTCTTCTATCGCTAGAGGCGTCGAAATTTATGATTTTTCCGTTCAAATTGTGCGGAAACGAATAAACATGGTTTAAATGCATTTTACAGGTGTTTTGTGTATTCATTACCTTTGCTTTCTGCTTATATTTACCATTGAATAGCGCCTCATTTCCCCTAGTGGCGAATTTTGGAACTATTTTTTGCGGATTTTTTTCCCATCTCTTGAATAGTCTAAATCTGAACTTTGGTGGTATTCCGATAATTACGTCGAGCTACAAGGTGCTTAACAGGATAACTTTAATTAGGATCAATAATTAAAGTTAAAATAACAAAAAAAGCCTAAAACCAGAGATTTATTCTATAGAAAGAGGATTAAAGATAGGAAAGGAGAGTACAGTAGAAAATTAGGAGAACGGGATGAACGTATGTGAAATAAATGAATATTTTTGAATATATTCAGATACATACATTCACGAGTATTTGTGTACTTTTTATAATAGAATCGAAATAAAATATATTTGTTAGGAATAAATCCGGCGGTCCTGCTACTGCCAAAGGACGCATTACTATCCTAAAAAGCGCGCAACGAGATCGCTTTATACATTTTCGATTTTATTTATACAATATCCGATATTTAAATCCTACAAAAATATTAATATATGAACAATGACATATAATATATTCACGTGTTTTTATATAGAATCAGTAATATAATAATCTTTGTTAGAACTAAATATGATGGATAATTTAGTTGACAACATAGATAGATAGTTTATCCATGCACATGCATGTGCGCTTTTTTGTTATTCAAATGAAAGAGATTTTATTTTTATTAGAGGTATAGATTTTTGCTATTTCTATATAATTTATTGTTTTTAAATTATGTATATAAATTTATAATTCGTATATTTATTATATGTATTCGTCTATAATTTATTAGTGCAGTATTTATTTTTAACATTTTTTTAATGAGAACCTTAGTCCTTCATAGGCCCCTTAACTTGTGGGCCTGTGTCTGCCACTCACTCTTCACTCCTGATTGTTACGCCACTGTTAAAAGAGATAGATAAGATCTCTTCATCTTCAAATCATTGAAATGATATCGGCGAAATTACAATTAACTTTTTATTTTTAACCATTTAGAAGTGGTTAAAGTTCAAACTTAATGATAACTTTTGAACTATTTTTTGAATTTTATTAAATTTAGCTGAGTAAGCTCCCAAGGACGTAATATCTTTATTTTTAACCATTTAGAAGTGGTTAAAGTTCAAACTTTTTGAACTATTTTTTGAATTTTATTAAATTTAGCTGAGTAAGCTCCCAAGGACGTAATTCAAAGCTAAATTCCATGTACGATTAATTTATTCTACAGATTCATCTGTTTAAAGGAGTAGGAATTCAATCTTCTGAAGTTTCCTTATAATAAATGTTAGATTTATTAATATATTTTAAAATGAAATTCGGCATATAAATTATGCCATTGAAGATTGATTTTGATGACCTATATTTTACTTCTTTAACTTATATCATTTTAATAATAAAGAATATTTGGAAAGTAAACGATTATTTTCTTGGACGCGTTATGATCATCATCTATTCATTTTTTTTTCTCAAAATAACTGATTTCTAAATATTTTTAGGTAATATTTATATGCTATGTATGCATTATATGCTTGTATCTGTTTTGGTAATTGCGGTATTTTTATTTTTTACAATTCTAAATAACTAACGGATTTAAAGCATATTCTCGATATGTAACAACTCTTTATAGTATTTTGTTAAAGATAATAGAACAAATTTGATAATTATCATAATTTTCCTAGAGTTACCGGATAAAATTTTAGTGCTGTAATCTGTAAAATGTTAATCATGTTTGTACAATATTTGAAAAAGTTACATGCGATATCATACATTTAAACCAATCATACGGGCGATTAAAATATCTTTTATTTGGCGAATCTATTAAATTCTTTTTGATACATGACTTATAAAATATTTTTCTCTAAGGTTAACAGATCCCTAACAGGTTAAACAGCAGTTCATTAGAACCTAATCATGTATAGTCTTTGGAATGATGCAATAGTTCAGTATTTTAATAAATAAAAAGCAGCGTAAAATTAAAATACCAGCATAAACTCGTTTTCGTGTTTATTTATAATAAAGGCAAGAACTGTGTGTCAAACATGCTCAGGTAAGGTCGAACAGGCACTTTTCTTTTAATATGGAGATTAAAGCAAAAGCTTTTTCTTCCGATAAACACTGACGTTAAAGCGGCAAATTGCTATTCTATATTGTTCGAAAATGGTATGTATGACTTGATTTCCGTATGGAGGGGGAGATTAATATAATTCACTAACTTGTAAGTGAAGAAACGAAGAATTATTTTCGCAGTGAGGTATGCCGCATAAACGATTTGGATCGTTTGTCCAGCATACCTCACTGCGAACAAGAAGTTTGGTTGCCCGCAGTGAATGCACACTGGCGAATGTATAGTTTGCATGAATATAAAACTTAAATGGAGCAGTTTTCGAAAGAAATACAGTAACAGAATTTCGAATTCTCTAATAGAGTAGGTCACCGCTGACAAAAAGTTGAAAGTGTCAGCCTGATAAAACAATCGTTTACCATCTTGGAGGAATAGAGATTACACCTCCAGTTTTCCAGGATGGATCCAAGCCCGACTCATTCAACCCCATCTTTCAATCTTTCGATTGATTCCATTATGAATAATGGCCATCTGTGATTGGCTACGGAGTGCTTGCTGCCAAAATATATCCAGTTGGTGAGATTCGACAGCATAATTAAAATTAATTTAACTAAAGTTGAAAGCGATTTAAATATGGGTGGGCTTTGTAATTTTGACGATGATGAATTGCCAATTATCGACAAGTGCATATCATTGATTCGAAAGAAAATGAACTAGGGTGAACATATGAAAGAAAATGAACTAGGGTGTCATAACATTACAATACTTATCAGTAGCCGCCCATATCTCTGTGGGATCAGCGCCAGATGAAGGATGAGGTTCAACGACCCGGGCCGGATCCTTTCTGCATAAGTTGGTGATTTGGATCCCTGGAATTGAACCCAGTCCACAGTGGAAGATCATGCTTCTACCGCAGCCGTGATGGGGTTAAGGCTGAACTCACACGTATCACAGCAGAACCACATCACAATCACGAAACTGTGGTCGGTTTGTGAACGGTAGTGAATTATAATTATATTAATAGAGAAACGCATAATCTAACTCACATGGACTACGCGTTGCGACAGCGGTTGAAAACGACTTCAGTTAGTGTTCCGACTGAGTTAGATTATGCGTTTCTAGATTAATATAATTATAATTCACGACCATCCACAAACCGACCACAGTTTTGCGGTCGTGGTGTGGTTCTGCTTTGGTACGTGTGAGTTCAGCCAAGTGAAAAGAATTTCTGTCAAGTGAAAAGATTTATCGAGCCGATACTGATCCCTCTTGAAAATATTCTGATGGTGTGAAAATTCTCTCGAAAATTGAACCCACATCCTCCATGTTGAAAGTGCAGCACACCCTGCTATGGAATCTTCCACCGCTTCCATCCGGCTGATCCCTCCACAGATATGGAAAGGATAATCCCTCCATGGAAGTAAACATCCTGTGGCAGAACTTATTTTCGCCCCGTTGCTCAAGATATCAATGTCGGGAAATGATGCCATTTGTTAACAAGAAAAACCTCGACTGATATAATGGTTTATACTTTACAGCAGTCATAACAAGTTATATTAAAATTTATAATTATTACTATAAACAATTTCATTATTTATATTATATAAGTAAGAATAAGTGATTTTCAAATTAATGAGAAATTCTGAAAATAGGTCAAATTTATTAATATACTAATAGCAGTAATATAAACAATATTTGTGTTTTCTATCATACGTATATTTTCACCTGATAGTGGTATTTTAAAGTATTATTTTTGACTGAAAAATCTGGGATCAATTTCGAATTCATTCTTCTTGATTTATTCAAAGAATGGAGATCATTTTATTGATCCCCATTCTTTATTTTACCCAATCGACTCGCTCAGGATAATCATCCATTAGAACGAAGTTCCAAAATAGATTACTGATATATAGCAAGACGATTGTCGAATACTGTATCTGCCTTTCTCAAATATAAGTGAAATTTCATAAATATTGATATGCAAATGAACTCCTTACAAATTTATAAAATCTGATTCAATTTTCATTCATGTTCTGTTCGGTTATTTAGGAGCTGAAAATTATACAGTGTACAGCAATTTTATTATGCAAAAGTTCAGTGCATAATCTTTCATTCATATTTGACAAAGTGGAAGTGTTATTACTATTAATACAATAGTATAATCACAGAGTACAATCAACAATTAGTAATAACGAGGAACAAATATAAATTTTGATTTGAGTATAATTATGAGCATTATAAATTAAATTAATTAATTAATATAATTTATTATTACTATTACCATCTATATAACTGATATAATTTAATAACAATTTTTAAATATTTTTTTTTTTTTAAGGAAAACCGGAAAGGAAAAATCAAAATGAGAAAAATGGCCGCCTTATATTTCTGTACACGAGATGGCGCCGTCGAAGTAACCGCTTCTTCAGTAAATGCTACCCAAACGGTGAAAATTGAGAATTTATTTGGATCAACGAAGCAAAAATTTAAATGAATAATTAAATATTCAGTAAGTTTAAGCGATTTAATATTTTTTCCATCCCCAAAATATTTCCTATATCTATTATTTAAAGCTTAAAATGCAATATATATCATTTCCACAGTACCTTAAAAACATATACTAGAACCGATTCATGATTTTTTTTTGTTTTTATTGTAAATTCACCTGCATTTTTAAAATTTAAAATACAATAAAATGTATATGTTAGTCCACTTATTGTTAAAGTAAGCAATTTTTTAATATATAGTTAAAAGTATGAATGAAAAGAATTAAAGAATTTTTAATTTGTAATGATGAATATGAAAATAAAGGATTAAACCAAATAAAGAATTAAAGCTTGTAACTAATATTTTTTATTTTATCAAGAGATAATTCAGTTTTTATAACATAGATGATGACAAATTACACACAGAACTATATAATACATGTTTTCCATATCTAAGCATTTTATAATTATAAATATTTATAATGTTGAAATGATTATTATTTTCATGTAAATGCATAAAACTAAATTGATAGATGTGAATTTTATATCACAATACACAATTATATTCAGAGAAATTTTGCAAAGATATTTGCATTATTCAAAAAATATCAAAATTTATTTGAAGAACTGAGAAGACAAACTACAATATGAACTGTAAATGGCATATCTATGTTGATTGATTTATATTTGAAAGTTGCTTCATGATCTATTGATAAATTTTGACTGATTTATGGTCATTTATAATTGATCATCTTTATTTGATTTGACAGATAAAATAATAATACACATGATATATAAAAAATTGAGACAGGAGATGCAGATTTAACTGCATCAGACAACAGATCTAACAGTTTAGAATTGCTGATTGCATGCATTCATTATGATTTCTGCCTTGAATGTTGGCCAAATGTTTGTGCTTGGTGTTAGCAAAAGCAGTTGTCTCTTTATTCTCATTATATTTATTATATATCTATATCGAATAATTAACACACATTGTATGTTAACAGACGAATACTTTGTGCAGAATCTTAAAATTCTGTTATCAAATAGAAATTAAGAATTTTGTATTTCTAAATTATATTCTAGTTTAAACAATAACAAACACAATTTAATTTGATTAGTTCAAAAATCAAATCTTATTTTAGCAAAAATTTATATCTAAATATTATCTCAAATCAA
This sequence comes from Olivierus martensii, assembly GCA_000484575.1. Lineage (NCBI taxonomy): Eukaryota > Metazoa > Arthropoda > Arachnida > Scorpiones > Buthidae > Olivierus > Olivierus martensii. Next base: position 10,142 of record AYEL01071179.1, read on the forward strand.
AAATTTTTATCAGTTTTTCTTACTGTATCAGTTATAATATTTTGTTGAGATTTCAAATCTTATATTAATTTAATAAAAAAGATATGTTTTGATTTTATAATTAATTTTAATTATAAAATCAAAACATATTTTATGATTTATTAATGTTTTCTGGTATTATATTATTTCTTGGTTTATTTTAAATTATAACAACAACAAAAATCATGAGAAAATAAAAGTGTAAATAAATTTATTAGCATCTATTATACAAATAAAGCTTATATAATTTAAATTGATAATATTGGATCATTTGTATCACTCTAGAAATTAAATGAAAATTACAAATGGACTATATAAAATACAATATACTCAGGATTTTTGGATTGTAGATTAAGAGAGATTAATCCACAATCTGGAAATAATGTTTTATTTAGATGTGATATATAAAAAGTTTTTAAATACCCCAGATTATATTTATTTATTATATCTTAGATAATTGGCAATCTAAATTAAAATTACAAATATTACAATAATTTCTTGTTGCAAATAAACAAATTTTTGTTTCCTTTTCAATAAAAAATAGAACATTTGATAACATTTGAACATTTTGTATATGTATGAACTGATATATTTTTTAATATTAAATGTATATTATCCGTAATTCTGATTTTTTTGAGTATTTTGTGGCTTATCTAAAGGAATTAATTTTCCAACTAAACCATCCTTGGTTAATCGAGAGTCTACTGAAATTCAAAATTTATAGATATTTTTACTATGCTATTTACATTTCAAAATATGCAACTTTATTGTACTAATTAGAAAACACTTATTTAAATTTAATTTAAAATTTAAAACTTAGAATGAAAATTTGTTGGAGTAACAAATTTTTTTATACTTTTTCTATTTATGATTTCTTATTCTCCAAATTTTATTCTTCAAATCATTTATAATTGTTTTAATTTTTTGATAATTATAATATTAATCTTTGTTTTTTTTTCATTATTTATTAAATTATATATAGTGAACAATTTGGACCATGAAATACTCTTCTTTTAATTTTACTTACCATACTGCTTATTGAATTTAAAAATTCAATAAAGAGTATGGTATGCAAAATCTCTATGGACTTTTAAATTCTGCTGATAAAATCTACATAGTACTAAGAATCATGATTTTGAAAATTATTTAATATATAAAACCAAACTCTGGATTTTTAAACATATGTAATTTCTCTATTTCATAATCTATACTAGATTTAAACAAATACATAACAACAATTAACAAAAATCAAAGCACTTTTAACAGAAAAATGAAAATTAAATGGGAATGTTTCAGAATAATCTTTAGCCAATTTAATTTAATTTCATTTAATTTTTGCTTTTTGTTAAAAGTGTTTTATTTTTTGTTATTGTTGTTATGTTTTATTATAGTAGAAGTTGCAAATACGTTTTTAAACAAATATATAACATAATGATATTTTAAGCCTTTGCAATAAAAATTGGATTTTAATAAACTTTTATTATAAAAATATTTAAATATAAGTTTCAATCATTAGATATTTTTCATCAGTTAAGATAAAGAAAAAATTACAGATTTTAATTTAATATCATATTTTTTTACATTAAAATTTTGGTTTTATTCTATAAAATTAAAAATGTAGTTTAGTGAGTTGCGAGGTATCACTATATATACAATGTATAAAATATGAAAATTAATTTATCGTAATTTGCATTACTTGGCTCATAATTTAAATTCGTGGAAAATTGTGAGCCATCTTGTGTGAAAATAACAATTAAACAAATCATTGGACACATAATGTGACATTTCGAGGTCCATGGTCGGGCCCTTTTCAATGCAGAGCGAGTGATAAAAGTCTCAGATGTCACCCCCTCACAGCAACCTTGGTAATATGATTAAAATTATTATGCAAAAATATTGCATTCTGAGAAAAGCAAAAAAAATAAACGCAAAAAAAAAAAAAAAAATTTCTCGCAAAACTTGGCACTAAGATGCGCGAAACGTGACATCAGGGAGGAGAAAGAGAGCGTGAGGGTAGACAGAGGGACTGGAGGGGATGGTTGAGCACATTTTGATAGTGATTAAAACTAATGACAGTAAATTTTGTGTTATTCTTTTCTTTATTTTATAAAGTTATAATCAATATTATAACTTGTTATTGCTTTAAATTTTATTTGTAAAAATATATTTATGGCTCTCGAATAATTTTTAAATTGTTATTTGAACAGATTTGGCTCTTCCGTCTCAAAAGTTTGCCGACCCCTGGGTTACAGCAAATACCACCTCTACTCAAAGCCTGATCACGGAGTTTGTGACGTCATCAGCAGTAGGCCATTTGTAAATAGTTTGCATGGAAGTTAATTTAATTGATAAAATAATATCAAAAATACAGAATTTTTTATTTTTATTTTGACGTTTTATGATTTTTATATATCAATAATAATCATTTCTTACTATAAAGTAGGCCTATATGAAACTGAAAAATACATATACAGTGAGTGTAAAAAGTATTCGTACACCTCAACATATGGGGGAAAAAAAGTCTCGTCACAAATCTCCTACACCCTCCCTCCCCTACAGCGTGACGTAGTTTATGGACAGACCCATAGAAATATGTACATAAGCAAATATTTCCATACCTGTTCAGTACCTATGACATGTATAGATGTCATTACCTATTTACAACTGTGTCTTTTTGCTGTATATAGACATCAAAATAGTGATAAAAATGATTAAAAAAAGGGTTAAGAAAATTTAATCCTGATTTTATTAATCTAGCTATTGCAAATCATTTTTTGTGTTTATTAGTTCAAAATACTCATTTTTGACTGTTGTTTCTATTTTTTTTCAATTGCTTAAATGTTTTTTTAAATTATGTTCTTACTTATGTTGTTTAAAATTGAACTGCTTGATAGAATTTGGATTTTTTTCTATCCCATTTTGTCAGTTTTTTTAGTCTAATATATCAAAGATATTCCAGTTTTGAGATGAAATAAATGATATTTTTGAAATTTTAAGTAAATTTAAATTCTTTGTATGATGATCTATAAAATGCTTAAAATTAAAAAGTATTATAGATAATAGGAAGACATTGGTTATTTTTGTATATTTTAAACAGAATTATGTCTTAATTGTTCATTTTCATTGATATTTAGGTGAAAAATGCAAAAATCAAAATGTAAACACCTTCCAGCCATTTAAAGGGATGTGACACCTTTGTTCAATTGCTGCTACCACTCTTTCCCAGGAAATTGTGGAAAAACCTATTTTACCTTGCAAGTGTGATATTGGTTGGATTGATATAATAAACCATCTGCAGTCCAATTAAAGCAATATAAAATATATTATAACTGTTTATGTATGAGATGAAACCATTTTTATATATCGCTGCTTTGCTTTGATACTGGCACAATTCAAAAACTACCAATTTTACAGGAGCAACTTTTTAAAATTATAACAAAAGTAAAAAGCTTATGATTTCTTTTTGGTTTGGTGCAATTCACTTAACTTTTCTCTTTGGTTAAAAAACATGTTAAATAAGAGATTTGTAATGACAAACATAACTCTCGATTTTTTTTTAGTTGTGCCACTATCAAAGCAAAGCAGCGATATGTTAGGATTTTTTTGATATAAATTGGAACATTTATAAAAAATACAGCTAAACTTAAATAAATGAAGTAAGAACAAGAAAATAAATATGAAACATTTATGAAATATTGTTATTTCTATTAAAGTATGTAATTTTTTAATAATTATATTATACTGTATAACTTATTGAGCAGAAGATATAACAATTGATATTTTATAAATTATTTCTGAAAATATAATTAGAATTTCTTCATTCATGGCTTGTTTTGTTCAGAAGAGATTACACTATTTAAAAATACCAACCATTTTAATGAGGGGCTAAGATTTCATATAAAATATCACGTTTTTGACAATCTAATATACAGAACAAAAAATAATAAAAATGTTTACAGTGTTAGTGAGTGAAAAATGCTATTAACTGTGAAAATTTCAAAAGATTTTGACAAAAACTAAGAGATATTTCACAATTTTAATTTTTACATATTGATTAGGATTAACTTTAATTAATTGACCATTTCCATTTGTAATCATATGCAGATATGATTACAAGTGGAAATTGATGCCTCTGAAAGGGTTAAATGTTATTAATTTGTTAGATACAGGTTGAATTCTTTATTCTAGCATTGTGATCCAGCAACTTCCATGGTTTGACATAATTTCACTGTCATGGATATCACTCTTAGCCAATCTATATACTGGGCATTTTGAAGTTAAACTTAATATTTTAATAAGCTTAATTAAATTAATAATTGTTCCTAATTAATTTTAATACAAAATTCTTGATTATTTTGTATTATTAATCAATATTTTTTATTTATATAATAAAAATAAGTTTTCATGCATATTTTTCTAAATTCTAAATTAATTTCTAAATTATCACACTAGAGTCAATTTGGCTTTGTTAAAAACAAAAATATCCTTAAACAGTTTTGTCAAATGTATAATTTGTCAAAACTTTTCTTTGATTTTCAAGGCTCAAAAAACAAACTTTCGTGAAATGATAAAAATTTGTTTAAGATTACATATGTATATATCACAGCATTTACAACCATTTCTTTTGGGTAAGTGAGTCCACTCCTATCAAATGTGTGAATCATTTCATTCCTACAATAAATTTTTACATCAGTAGTTAAAATTTGTTTGCAGAAAATACATTTTAGTTTTTTCAAAATAGAATATGCACAATAACCTCCCAAATATGTAAGCACATTAAAATGCTTTTGAATTAATTGAAAATCTGCATCATCAACTACAATATTCGGGTTAACCTCTTGATTTTCTAATGTATTTGATAAATTAATATTTTCATTCCATTCATCATCATCATCATCCACTACATTAATGCATATTATTTGTTTCTTAAATGGTAATTCACACTTTATATCACTTTGAATGTGCAACTTGGTTTCTGTCTCAAATAACTGTCGAACAGAAATGTGATATTGCCCTCCAGCAATCTGCATATACTTCCCGAATTGCTCTTCAATTGAATCAGTCTGAATCTTGCCTGGTAATATGTATTGTAATCCAAACTCTCTTACGCAATAATTACATAATTCGAGCAAACAGTAAGTAGTTAGTAGGTGAGTTTCTTTCGTTAATTTGCCATTTTTACAGTCAATTTTCTCCCATGTATCGAACCAATTTATAAATTCATTAAGACAGACATTTTTAACATCTGTGAGTGAATTTGTAAGTGGTTCCATATATTTTTTTTTTTCCTAATGCCCTTCAAAAGTCTTAACATTCATAATTTCCCACAAAGTACTGATATAATCAATTAATTTGACTACACTTTCAAAATTTGGATTATTATTTTCAGCATCCAATGAATACAATCTATATGACACAAATCTATTAAATATTTATAAAGCAAGCATAACATTTTGTCTTTCCATTACTGAAGGAGATAATGCCTTCAAACTTCAAACCATATCCATGTTTTATCAATGAATTATTTTCAATGTAATGCAGTTTTTTCAAAGCCTTAAATGAAGCAGTGAGAACATTTCCATTCCAGCCACTATGTATATTACCAAAATTAGGATACTGGAAGGACAGATCATGATCTTTTTGATTAAACCAGTTAATATATTGTTCATTTGTTTGAACGCTCTCCACCATGACACTTGTAGAAAATTATTTTCTCGTAAAATTTTGTTATTATTTGGTGATGTATGCATAACATTCTCCTCCTGCTGGTCAAAGACATTGGAAATTTGGGAAAAATTGAAGGAATTGCTCCTTTTCTCAACTTTTTGTTTTTTAATGGTGCACTGATCAATTGTCCTGTTTTTTTGCCATAGCCTGGTGATTCAGTCAAAGTCAGATGATGAGAAATGCAGTTCACATACCTTCATATACAAAAATTAAAAAACTAATTAAAATGCACTAGGAAAAACTCATGGTATACCTTTATTCAATAAGATTTTTTTACCTTAATATTTTGTGTTGGAATAAAATCACATCTTTGGATAACTGAAATCCATTTTTTACGTAACTCTTTGTCTTTTGGAAATGAATGTGCTAACATTTGGACCATTTCTATAATTCCCATGACAGAAAGGAACGTAGCACTTATATGAATATAGAAGAAATAAAATTATTTTGTAATTTTAATATACAGCTTATAACTTTAATTACACCTTTATCAACAAATTCTATTAGAAGATTCTATTTAGAAGAAATTCTAATTAGAATCTTCTAATAGAATGGCCTTTGAATGATGATGTCACGGAAAATATACGTCATTGCAATCAGGCTTTGAGTAGAGGTGGTATTGGTTAAAGTCTCTGATCTAATGATTGATATATGGAAAGTGTCCTTTTTTGTCTCTGACTCTTGTAATTATGTGTTCTTTATGTTTATTAAGACTGTATATAGTATCCTAGTAAATATTAATAATGAGAAATTTATAAATTTTGGGCATTTACAACTTATGACAATGGGTTTGAACCAAATCCTGCCATAAGAACTGTAAATGTGTTGAGTATTCAAATAATTATCCAAACCACTGCACAGCCTAAAACGTAACATATCTTCTTTTACTGTACTAGTTGTTGTACTGAAGTATTATTTCTGCCTCAACTCATTCATTTCCAATTATTTGATGATATATGCAGTATAGCATAGTCAATTTAGCATTACAGGAGTAAAAATTAGATCTAATTTAGATACTATATGAATAGCTTAGCTGTTATTTACAAATTATTTCGTAAATGAATTATTATTTTTTTATAAGATATTACAAAAATGTTTTAAAATATGAAGTACTAATTGCATTCAATAATTTAATTATAGGATGTAATTACACTTTTTTTGGTATGAAATGGCTATTCTTATATATGTTTGATTATCCTAACTATTTCATTAACTAATCAACTTTGGTCCTATTAGTTCAGATAATCAATGCTGTACTATACTTTTGCAACTATAAAACACCATTTAACTTCATGAAACAAGTTTGCAGATTATTCCAGTTATGTAAATCTATTATATTTTTTCAATACAGGTGACTTCTCTTCATATAATGGGTCAAAAAAAATCTTAAAAATTATCAATAATGGTATAATTTTAGCAGTTATAGTAGACAATAGAAAACCTGATATATCAAGGTAATAAAATCATATAGATTTGATCCTAGATCCTCCGAGATGATAAAACCATCCAGAATTGAATCCAATCCTCACTGAGTGGTAAACAATTGCTTTACCATCTAGCCTGAACTGATCTGTCAATTTATAATAAACAGAAAAAGTATTTCTAGTAAACAGGCTGTAAAATTAGTCAAGTTCAGAATATCATAAGGGCAATCTTCAGATTGGATCATCATAAGTTCAGTGATCTTCAGTAGAAGAGCATCTGTGTATAGATATCCCTTGGTTTATGAATTTCAATTTAACAAAGTGTATAAATCTATACTACTATTATGTTTTGAAAAAAAATTTTGCTTTTGCAAAATCTATTTGATCATTGATCTATTATCCACTGTAATTTGCTTAAATCAATAGACTTTTTATAAAGTAAACGTCAGCACTGGAAATGGCAATGCACGCATTTCAAAATACAGGTAAGCCTCGATTAGTGCGAATAATGGGTCCCACAAATTTCTCGCACTATTCGAAGTATTAATTATATGTAAAATATGGTAATTGGTTCTTGCTTTGTGAGATTCTGGCCATTAGCCAATCTCACGAAGAATAACCACAATACTAACTGTTTAAGAAATATTTATTTTCATATTTTACATCGTTGTTCATCATCTAAAATAAATAACTTACCAAGAATTGCATCTCATACATCATCAAACCAACCGCCAAATCGAAACCAAAATTAAAATCAATTTTTAATCAACCCAAAATCTTTACAACAACAAAGCTGAATAATAGTAATGCTAAATAGCTAACTGCAAAAAAGCCCATCTTTCTGTGTTTCACCCATTCAAAGCCAAGTGACTGTCCTTGGACTGCTCCCTCATTCGGTTTTACTAACCGAAAATTAGCATTAATTTGTTAATTGACATCATAAAAGGGGACAGACCTTTGTTAGTAACTTTAATTTGTTAATTGACATCATAAAAGGGGACGGACCTTTGTTAGTAAGATAATTTGTTAATTGACATCATAAAAGGAGGCGGAGCTTTGTTAGTAAGATGGTCTATGCTTACAACTCGCATTAATTGAATATTTGCTCTCACTAACTGGATCTATACTTACAACTTGCATTAATCGAATATTTTCTTGCACTAAGTGAAAAACATTAATTTGTTAATTAACATCATAAAAGGGGACGGACATTTGTTAGTAAGACTGGTCTATTTAACAACTCGCATTAATCGAATATTTGCTCGCACTAACTTGTAAGTGAAAAACGGTATCATTTTTATAAGGCGCAGTAATCGAATATCGCATTATTCGAACACGCACTAATCGAGGCCTACCTGTATTGTTTTGAAACTCACACATCACCAATGTCTACTTTATAAAAAGTCTATATAAACTGACAAGGTGTTTTCCTACATTTTGGGGAAATACAAAATGCATATTTGCTCATAACATTGTAAATTATAATATCAATTATATATATATATACATTGTAAATATAACATTGTATATATTAAACTATTGAAAGTTTTGACTTTCAATCAACTTTCAGATTCTAATCCATCTCCTAGAGTTCATAAAGATGAGAAATCCTTTCACAAGTTACTAATTATAGAATGATCTCTATCATTCTACTTAAAAATTATTGAACAATTTTATAATTTAAAAAATTTGTGTGTTTATAGTCAAAAGGTCAATTTGGCTAATAATAAATAGGATTCAGCTGTAATGAATTACAATTAATATTTTATTATAGAAATAAAATTTATGGCTATTTTTTAATCATCTCTTTTATACATCATAAAAATATTTTAACACATTAAAATGTGTGTTAAACTGATTTAATATAAATAAAAAATTTATAAAAACTTTGACAAATTAGATTATTTTTCATTAATTTTTCTTCAAATTCAAAATAATTAGTGAATGGATTTATAGTATCACTTTGTATGATTTAGTAATAAATTAGAAAACTTATAAAGTTACTCTTACCTCTATGTTTTAAAAAAACGTATATTTAATACACAAATAATTTCTTTATAATGGTATTTATAGTTATTCAAATGTACTGTAAACATTTTTGTAAAGTTTTTAAATGCTCCAAAAGAAAAACAAAAACATTTTCTCAACCATTAATAATAATACAACTATTCTATGTTTCTATTATTTTCATTTATGAATGTAAAAATTTATACATTTTGATTATAAAATCAGAAATTTATATATAAAATGATCTGCTTATTTCAGTCTAGCTTATAATTAGTCAAAGTTGACAATTTCTTTTGATTATAAAATAAAACATACTTTTTAATTATCTGGAAGAAATTACTACTACAGTTAGTTTTAATTAAATAGTCTATTTAAAACTATTCCCAAATATTATATTATAGTAGATGCATTTTAACTTTTCTAAATTTCAATTTACTATAAAACCATTTTAAAATAGTTATATATCAAAAATTTTAACACTTGTTTCATTTGAATCTTAATTAATATCAAAAATTTGTCCATTTTTCTTATTGTCAATTTTATTATAGTTTTAATCAAACTATATAAAAATAATTTTTGTTTTAATTTATTAATCTGTTTTTCATGCAATAGCCTATTTATGAAACAATATTCAAACAGAAATATTAAAATACTAATTTTGATTAAGTTTTTGATTAATTCAAAACTTATAGTATTATGTATGCCAATTTGTTTGGAAATCACAGTATTTAGTTCTCAAAATTTAAAAATTGACTTTAAAGACAAATGCATCATTGCTTCAAATATCAGATATTTCAGCATTAAATCATCAAAAATAAAATTTTTTATTAATGTGATATTTATACAAGTACTAAAGCTGATAATGTATTCAAAAATATGTTTTGGTTTTTGAATTTGTGATTATGAACTAATTTTATTTAAAAGTTATGTACTTAAAGAATCACTCCCATGTCATCTTTTGATTTTGATTATTTTGCTAATATTCAAAATATATTTGAAATAAAAATATTATGAAGTTTTTCATTAAATTAATGATATTTATATTCCAAATATTCTATAGCAAATTACTAAATCACGAATAACACAGCACAAATCAAAAATGGAAATATTCTTTAATACAATTGAAGAACTTTCAGCCTTTATTAAGCACAATACAAACAACAGATAACAGATACAAACATCCTCAGCACAATACAAACAGATAAATATTAGAATGGTATTTAAACACAAAAAACAAATATATTTAAAATTAAAAATTTATCATATATTATATATTTTAGTATTTACAAACATAAATTATAGTGATATTAAAAATGAAGTAGAAATATGATATACAAATGTTGATGAAATTCATAAAAGAAGATCTATCATTGGATGATATAACATTCCCCAATTCAGGTCTCAAGATAAACCTGCTTGTTTTCAGGTTGAGACTTGAAAAATCTTAATAATTGCTCTTATAAAGAACAACCTGTATGTTTAATTTTTTATATAAGTTAAAAGGGGGACACCCAAAATGACTTTTTGTAGGGTGTGTGTGTGTGTGTGTGTGTGTGTGTGTGTGTGTGTGTGTGTGTAGAGTGTGTGTGTGTGTGTGTGTGTGTGTGTGTGTGTGTGTGTGTGTGTGGTTCTTATTAATGTGTAGAGACATAATTGTCATCAATATGTCTTTGGAATAAAAACCCAAAATTAATTAAAACCCGATTTGCCTAGTTGAAAATAATTTGAACAAAGCCAGTTTGTGAATACTAGTATTTAGTAGTCAATATTAGAATTCACTAAAATATTTTAGTGAATTCTAATATTGGCTAAGCAAAGCAATTATTTACAGTTTTTACTTGTTAAAGGAAATAGTTAAAGGCGTTTTAATTTGTTCAGTTTATGAAAAATCGAGTTTCATTCTGGAATAAAACAGTCGCCCTATCAAGCCATGTTCGAATTAGATCCAAAAATAGAATTTGTAACTTCAGTATTCCCATCAAATGTTCTCGAAAACATTGAAGATGAGGGCAAACTTCAGAGAGTCATCAAGATGAATGCGCAACATAACAAAGCTGAGACCCCTGCTGAAGAACATGAGGCTGGTCCTAGTAGAATTTACATCACATCAGCCAGGAGAGAAACTCACAAAAATTGTCTTAAACAGGCTAAAAAATTATACGTATCTCCGATGCCACCCATCCCCCTGTTGAAGTAGGAGATAATGTTGTAATCCCAATCCTGGATATGGACAAAACCAAGGCAGATTTTCGAAATATCATTAGAATTGTGCTGGAAAAAATGAAGATCTCCACAAGATCAGAACTAATGATGGAAAGGTGGATAAATTATATTACAGGTAGATTTTGTGTCTTTTATGTATTTATTACTATTTAGAGAATGCCCAAAATAAAATTATGGAAAAAATATTTTTTGTAGATCGGAATTTGACATTTGTCGGGAAAGAAAATGCCCGAAGAGATACCAGACAGATATTTCTTTGAGAATGGCAATTAGGAAACTGGTGATGGGACCACAAGGGTCCACACATTGTGTTTGTGAGAAAAGTTGCATTTTGAAAAGATGCTTGTGCAAGAAGAAAGGAATTCTTTGCAACTCTAAATGTTGCAACAGTTTTCCATGCAAAACAAATAATGTACATCATAAATATTTCTTCTGTAAATTTCAGTTACAATGTTCATAAATATATTTCTTTTGTAGATTTCAGTTGCTAGGTTTTTATTTTTTCCCCCTAATGCAAGATTGCATGATTAGGAAGACATCGGGCTTATCCTCGTAAAAGAAATTTTAGGTAATACTAGTTTTCACTAGTCATATCAAGTTTTAACTAGAGAAGTTTTAGTGAAAATCAGAAGTTTCTAACAAATGTAATGAATTCTAGTATTGACTGGTTAATACTAGTATTCACGAACGGGCTTTGTTCAAACTAGTTTCAACTAGGCAAATTGGGTTTTAACTAATTTTGGATTTTGATGGTCACATTATATATAATAGATTAAATATTAGTTCTGAATTTGCTTATATGGGTACATTTGTCACAGTTTTGTTAAATATTGAAAACTCATCTGTATTTAACTAAGTTTGTGCATTAATTACAGTCCATTTCTACAGCCTCTCTAAGTAATTTTTTTGGCTAAAAAAATAATTTTATAAAAGAGAATTACATGATTTTATTTATTCCAATAACTATGGTCATGGCTGGCTTTTTCTAAAACAGATGATAGTTTATACTCGAAACAGGTCATTTCAGTCATCATATTATTGTAGTAAAGCAAACTATGGAAATACCTACAAGAGTGATATTGTTATAATCTAAAAACTAAGTGAAATCCTATATTAAACCTATATTAAAATTAGAATATAGGCTAAATGCCAATTAGATTTGGTTAATTAACTTTGTCTCAATGCTAACAATCTAATCCTAGCAAGTATATTATGTATTAGTCTATGTTAATAAAAAGCTTATTCTAAAAAAAAAGAAAAGAAAAAGACCATGTACCAATATGAAAACTAAGCAATATTAGCAACTAAACTAAAATAACAATGACTAATTTACAACTATTTTCAACTAACTAATACTGTACTGTAATAATAAATTGACTATTAAAGATATTATTACCAAAAGAATAATCACCGTATAAGAATAATTTAACCGAGTTTTTAATGTTCAGGAACTGTTTTTCATTTTTTGTTTATAATATTTTATCTCTATAATATTTGAATGTTAAAAGATACTGAATGAGATCCAAGAACCAATTCAGATATCTTCCTCAACTTAATGGAATTGGTAGAGGCATTGAAAGGGAAAAATGGACGACACTTCCAAAGAATCAGTCAGTCGAGTCTCAGCAGCTTGTGTGTGTCCATGTTTCTGTATAAACATATTCTCTAGTGTTGTTTTTTGTTGCAACTTTATATTTAACTTTTATTAATACAGTAAAGTTCAAAGTACTACTGCTGAAATGTATTGACTAAGAGAGGAAACACAGCTCAATGGCAGGAAACTTTTCCTGCCATTGAGCTGTGTTTTCTCTCTTATTAATACAGTATTTCAATATTAAGAAATCAAAGGATTAATAGAAGAAAAAGGTAAAGTGAATTCTCTCTCTCAAGATTTTGTTTATAAGTGTGATGAACTTCTTAAGGTTAGGGCAGGACATCATATATAATTATAATTGATTCATTGGTTTTCTTAGTTATAATTACATATTTTAAGGCTGAGGTATAATTGTCAATACATATATGTATGTTCTATATACTATTTGTTAATATCTTGTAATTTAAATTGTTGGTTAATAAATATTTATATATATATATATTTTACTATTAACACAGTTATCTTTACTTCAGCCTATTTACAACAGTATTAAACTCCGAGTTTCACTTATCCATGTATTCTTATTGAAATTTTGACTATAATTTCCAAAATCTGCACTATGACAATTGTGAATACACAAAAAATAATCACACCTAGTGTCAGACATCCTGACTTTAATTATCTCTGCTCGACAATTAAATTGTGTCCAAAACAAACCATTTCGGTCCCATATTAGGTTTATTTTTATTATTAACATTAAATTATTTATTTCTTTGATTTCAAATACTTAAATAATAATAAATTACTATTTAAATTAAAAACTTAATTCCTTGATGAATTAAATTTATGGTTTTCACAGTTTATGTCATATTTATCAGTCAAGCTAATTTTGGCATCTTTTGCCATGGGTAGTTTGTGATTTCTATTTAAACAGCCTTTTTCAAGCTTAATCCTTAATTTTCAACAAATGTTTTTAAAGTTATTATTAAATAACAAAATAAAAACTTTTTCTAATATGATAATTCATTAAAAAACATTTCATATATAGGGAAGTAATCTTGAACTGGTTGGAATTCAGGCAAGCTGTCCCATCTAAAGATTGGAAAATCAGGGGTGCAATCTCTTGTGGGATTGTCAGCTGAAGGCTTTAAGGGCAGTACCCCCTAATAAAATATACATTTGTTACAAATACAAATAATGTAATTTATTTTACTTACCTTCATCATTATCTATTTTATAAGATGTCATTTCTTCTCCATTGGCTTGCTGAACAGCTGCTTTAAATCCAGAAATAACTTTCCTTATAATAGTTAAATCGTGATTTTCCTATTAAAAACAATCAAAATATATTTATTATAATCAGATTTAATTTCTCAATTTTCATTTATTTTACATAAAACATTCCAATTTAAACAAATTCATTCATAATACAATTATAAAATAAAATATCAATATTTTTATTTGATTTCAAAACTGATTAAAAAATTGCATTAAAATTGATAATTTTAATGCAATTTTTAAAACTAAATTAAAACTAAAGAGTAATTTTTTTATATAGATTACAATAATTTTAATTTTTCTAATTATTATTGTACTTTATATTACACAATTAGCTGTCTTGCCATTGCAAAAACCCTAATGAAAAATATATGAAACGAGATGATACAAAGAAAAACTGACAGATGGAAAAGTTTAACTATTATCTGACAATAAATATATTTTGCTATAGAATAAATGCTTTTTAAGATACATTATTAAAATAATATTCATTTCCATAATAAAAAACAAGTGCTATGATATCCTCTAACAGGCAGAAAAACATCTATCTATAAAATGATTATTTTATAAAATAAAATTCAACTAGTCTAAATAAAGTACAATTAATAAAACACATAAAATCATCATCATAAATATATTACTGTAGCATACAAATAATTTTTCTAACATGATAACCACAAAGAAAACATGATCTATTGAAACAGAAAAGTAAATATAGTTTTAGAACAATAATTGTTTTTCTATATATAGTGATGCAGAAATAATATTTTGGACCTAATATCACTTTTTCATTTGATTTAAAATAATTGCTTTCCATCACATTATATCATGTTGATTGTGTAAATTCAATATATTAAAAAATTTGAACTCTGAAAGATATCTTCAAGATCATTCTTATTGTAAATAGAAAACTATTAGCAATAGGATAAGTCAATTAAAAAGTTTATCACAAATTAATCTAAAAATATTTAATTTTGTATTTATTTTGGGAGTAAATTAATGATAAATATAAATCAATTTCATTATAGACAACCAATGATACCAGGCATAGAAGTTTATCAACCATCAATTTGGAAGAGTCAGATACAAATCCTATAATTTTATTATAGTTCATACTTCTCCAATTTTTCCAGGATAGGTATCTATCAAATCTTATCTACTTACTTTTATATTCAAGCACTATCAGCAGTTGAGTCTATTATGTTTTGCTCAGTAGCTAACGTTTTCGGTATTTATTATACCCTCTTCAGGCTACATCTAAATCGAACTGCGTTCTTTATTCTATAATGTTCTATTTGAAAATGAATTTTATAACAGGAATAAAATAAAATAAACAAAATAAAAATAAAAATAAAAAATAAAAAATGGTTGCCATGGTGATATAACTATCAGCTGTATCACGATATTTCCATTTCTAAACACCCCACGCTCACAAACTCTAGACGTTGCTACTTCCGGTTTCCTATTACGTCTATTAGTCGTGTAGTTCCGAGACAGGGGATGTCTATTTCTGTCCTATCATTTAGTAAACATTCTTTGTTTTGCCTAGATCTTATTTCTATGGTTTCTGTGGTAAGGGCTTGTTTACTACGTTTTAGTGGTCTAATAATTTTCGTTTCTTCCCACTTTATCATTAAGTCACTATTATATGCCTCAGTCACCAATGCTGTTGTTAATCTCCCTTTTTTTAAATCCACTTTGTGCTCTTCAATTCTTTGTGCTAGGGTCCTAGTGGTGACACCTATGTACGATACGGTCGATCTTGTGTCTTTCCTTTCAACTGTTATCATGTATACACCTTGTTTCTCCATATCTTTCTTGGGGTCTTTCTCGTTTCTAAGTAGGTCAAATATTGTCTGTTCTCTTTGTATAGCCACCTTTTTATTTAATTTTTTAGCAGCTTTATCCACAAAATTATAGTTCTTTAAGCTATAGGGGGCTACTATATACCCTTCTTGGTTGATTGTCCTTCACTCTGTACTTGGTTATTGCTTGTTCTATTGAGTTTTTGTTGGACTTCCTTCTTTATGCTTTCCATAAATGCCCTCTTATAACCGTGCATTTTTCTCACTTGTCTGATGTAATCTAATTCCTTCATTAGGTCAGAATTTTCTGTGCAGTATAGGATGGCTCTCTTGTAATAGTATCTAAAAGCTGCTTTCTTATATGTGTACGGGTCTTGGGACCAATTCAGTATAATTATTGGTTCGTACGCTGGCTTCCGGTACACCGCCATCTTCAACCTCCCATTCATATTTGTTATATCAATATCCAAATAATGTATGTTGTGGCGACTGTTTTGCTCCTCCTTTAGGGTCAGACCATAGCTATCTACGCTGAAGGCTTATTAAACAAGTATGAATACGAGTAAAGCAGTAGTTTAAGAGATAAGTATACAAATCTTATCCTTCCAATTTAGATTGAAGATGTAGTGATGACTTAAGATGAAACTAAATTTTTTCATAATCACTCTGCTATCAATCCTCTTTTTAAGAGGATTGATAGCAGAATGATTATGAAAAAATCTGAAACTATGAGACTCAGAAATGAATCTGGATCCTTTTAATATAAGTCCGATACATTTCCACATTGTGTTGGCAGCCAAATGAATGAAATTGATTGAATTTATCATTAATTTGACAATAATTTACAATTTTCTAATTCACTTTTTTGTCCTAAGTTTTCCAATTACAAAACAGATAACCTTGAAAATATATTTCAAGATTAAATTTTTTGAATCCATTGAATTTGACACAATTGATACAATATGAGAGAGGGCAATTAAGTCAAATGAATATGATTAGATCTGAGTCATTTCTGTATTATCCTTTATATAGATTTCTTCCATGAATCAACCACCTACAAATTTAGTTTTAGTCCACAATTATCACTAGTCTATATGCAATTCAAAACAGTAACAGAAATTGCTAATTTCAATTATCAGTAACAATGACAATTTCTGATCTTTTGAATTAACTAAAACCAATCTTCCAATTAGGCAGGTTGATTATAGTCAGTTCAAAGATCAGAAAAGTGGTATCATAATCATGTTGAAGGAATAGATATCAAACAAAATGCTTCATTCTTGTTTGTATAAAAATAAATTTTTTGATACAGCTTGTAATAAAAAAATTTATAATTATATTTGTTAATTCAAATTGCTTTCTGAAGTTTGATAAGAACACTGTTATTAACTTTAAATTATAAGATCGGAAGAGCGTCGTGTAGGGAAAGAGTGTAGATCTCGGTGGTCGACATACACCAATTAATTAAAATTAAAAAAGATATATAAAACACTTTCCTGGAGAAGTGTTCACTACAGATCACTACAAAACTGCTTTCATAAACGAAATGAAATTAATTTAATCTTAATAAATTCAGAATTTTATTAAGATTAAAGTTTTAAAATTTCTGCTTTTTACTAATATTTTTTTGTCATGTAGACAGCTCCTATAACAGGAAATACTTTTTATATAATGTTTTTGGCCTTTCTAAGAGACTCTCTTCAGTATACACACTCATTTTTAAATGAACAGTTTAGAACAGAACAAAATAATAGAATGCTAATACTAGGCATTCTAATATTTTGTTCTGTTCTAAACCGTTCATTTAAAAACAATGTCTATTTCAAAGAGAGTGTCTTAGAAAAGCCAAAAAAATTATATAATAAAAAGTATTTCCTGTTATAGGAGCAGTCTATGTGACAAAAAATTTTATTAAAAATTTTAATATTTAGATAAATAGTGATATTTTTCACACTCAAATCAACACTAATCAGGGGATTAATCATTTCAAATTACGTAAACCAACACAGCCAAACTTCCCCTGGCGGACAAAGTCTATATTAAATTTTTCTACGATTATTTTTGAATTAAAGCTATGGTGCCACCATCTGTTGAGTTAATAATTAATTAATTAAATTTAGAATTTAGAACTAAGGTGGCACCATCTAGTAATTAATGATTTTACTATAATTTTTTAATTAATTTTCCCGAAATAAAATTTTGCCACTGCACCAGACAATTTTATTTTGGGAAAATTAATTTAAAAATTATAGTATAATCATTAAATTACTAGATACGCCATCTTAGTTCTAAATTCTAGATTAAATTAATTAATTATTAATTCAACAGATGGTGGCACCATAGCTTTAATTCAAAAATAATCGTAGAAAATTTAATATAGGATTTTGTCCGCCAGGAAGTTTGGCTAGTTGGTTTACGTAATTAGTGATATTTTTGTTATTTCTTAAGACAGCTATTTGAAATTTTCAAGATATCTTTCTTTTGATATACTTTCTCCAATTATGTAAACAAATTTCAATTTTTGTCAAATTGGCCAGGTGAAAAAACTTTATTTTATAAAAAGATCATTTTTAGTCACTACAGAAAAATTTTAAGTATTTTATTAGAAAATGTTTTATTTTCATTAATTTCCTATTATTTGATTTTGTTTAAATATTCTTTTTTGCTCATTTTTTGGGATCTATTGAATTTTTTTACCAGAATTTTATATTGACCAATAATTCTTTATTTTTCATTTTCATTTTCTTCATTAATGTTAACAAACAGAATGAGAAAGAATAATATAAAATTACTTAGTTGGAATTAATTGGTTAAAGAAGCAACATATATTTCAATTTTATATGTATGTATGTATGTTATATGTATTTTTTATATTTATATAATATTGCTAACTGCACATTTAGATCATATTTGAATGTGATGTTTGAATATTTTTAAACTTTAGTTCATTCAATGTTCTTTATTCTTAATGTTGTTATAACTGAAGAGGGTTTGAGTCTGAATTGAAAATGTTTTTACTAGAAATAAAAACTAATTTCTTAGGATAAACCCTGCTTTTGTGCTTTTTCTCATCATCTTGAAATTTGCTTGGTTGTTTGCCACAGACTAGGAGACTTATAAGAACAAATTTTGAAATTTTTATTTATTTTCTTAAAAGAAGAATAAACCAGTATCATTATCCTTTTTCTATTATTTATATATGAATATATAATTTCAAATCTCTGATATTTCCATTGACCATTAATGGAAAATATATATATATATAATAGCGTAATTCTAAACTAAAGTAACAATTATCCTATATTAACAAATTTGTAAAAATGTTTTCAGCTCTCCTAGAGTTAACATAATAAAATGGTATTCCAATAACTAATTTAAATACAATTTCAAACTTTCATGAGCATTCTTTATAATTCAAAATTCCAGACGTTTTTCTATTATTGTTGTTTGAGTTTGGTGTAATTTAGACAACAACAGAATTTTGGATATGTTAGAAGAAACTTTGATAGACTGTAATCAATAGAAAATTAGATTATAATGCATCTGTGCAATCTGACCAAGAGGAAACTACTAAATATTTGAATTTTTTTTTTTTTAAATATCCTATCATTCAAAAAAAATATAATTCTTTTTCTGCAAAATATAAAATCTTTTTACCTCTTATCCTAAAAATTTCAAAACAATGCAATAAATTATTAATTTTAAAGAATTATTTTAAAAACTATTGTCCAGCAGCCCATCCAGTATTTTTTCTAAAAAATTACTAAATAATCTCATTGCTGAATGGAAAATAAAAACTAAAAAAATTAATAAGTATAAGTTAATAATATATTATTTTTTCAAAGAAAATAAATTTATGCATTATTAAATTTAATTAAACCTTACAATTTTTTTATAACACAAAAAGTGCATAATGAGAATAAATGTAGTGCCTGAAAGCAAGATAGTGATTAACCAAAATAATTTTTATTCTTTTTTGCATAAAAATTTTTCTTTGCAATAAAGAATAATTAAATATATCATGTTTAAAATATATTCAGCCTTCTAATTGATTTTCTTGCCAATAATTAACATGAAAGTATTAAACTATAATCTTTTAATATTCAGATAAAGATTATAAATTAATAACAGTTTTTAGATGTTTATCTTTGTTAATTATGTGGTTTAAAATTCTTCTTCTTACAATTATATATAATGCTATATTTTCATATAAATTAAGATGAATAATCTACCAATATTATAAACATTAGATTATCTATAAGAATTTTGAAAATCAATTCAAAAATTTGTCAATCAATAATGATATAATTTGAAAAGGAACTGTCTTCTTGAGAATTCCAGATAACTTTGAGAACCGTTTCATCCGGCTCTTAACCATATGCACTCTTCTAATTTCAATCATATGATGTTACAGTCCAGCATGACTTATTATAATAAAAATAGATATCCAATTTTTCTCTACATCTTTTTCTCTTTTTACTTTAATAATAAGAAAAATTCAGATTTTGTATATAATATAGTATGCTGTTGTGTCATTTCTTAGTTTTGGATCAATTCAAAATAATTTATATATAAAAAAAATTATATTATTAAGTTATGAAAAACAAAGTCATTAGGGCTAATTTATATATAAAAAAAATTATATTATTAAGTTATGAAAAAACAAAGTCATTAGGGCTAATTCAGATTTATAATTTTTGTATAATTTTTCAAATTAATTTTTACCTTTTCTTTTTTTTCTTTTGTATCGTAAGATTGGTGGCTAAATATCGATTGCCCCTCTCCACTCAAATAGAGTACTAAGGGAGCCGTTATGGTCAAAAAATAAATGCAATTACTTTTTATCATTGAATAAAGAATGTGTATACATATTGGAATTTTCTTTCAAACAGTAATAATCACTTGACAGTTGTAAAAATTCGTAAAAAGAAATTTTCAAACTAATAAATATTGTTTATGTTTGTAATTTGATATTTTCTCTGACAATGTTGTATAAACAATCAATTTTTCCCTCCTGGTAATTGAAATATGTATCTTATTATATAGTTAAATTATATAATTGTTCTTTAGTTTTCTTAATATGAAGTATAAAAAAACTTTTTTCTTCATAATAATAGTTATTTTTTAAACTAAAGGATGTCCATTGAAATAAATTAGTTTTAAATAATATTTCTGTAATTTATAAGTATGAATGATTGTGCCATCTATCTATTAGATTTGATATTAAATATAACATATTTTAATGGTCATTCTACATCAAATTCTTTTACAAATGAAAGATAATTTATTTCTCTTTTATTCATTCATTTTAAATCAGTGATTTCTTCAAAACTAGATTTTATCTGCATTTTGAAACAAACAAGATAGTTTTTGAAGACCCTCCTAATTTACAAAATGAGACAAACTATCTCAGGTCAAGTTGTTAACTTTGAAAGAAGAATTTATAGTCAAGGATATATTCTAATTTAATTTTATACCCCTGGTCTACAAATAAGTTGTTTACATTACAAATAATCTAAAACAAAAAAACAAAAAAATTAAATGATAAATTTATGTAAACAAATAAACAGTTGTTACAATAATCTAAGACAATATCTCCAGTTTCAATCATCAGATGTGGTTGTTTTTCTTATCCAATTTAAAGCAATTTTGTGATTATTGTGGAAAAAAAAAATTTAAAAAAACATTGATATTTCAAACATTTTTTTTAATAAAAGTAAAAAACCAAAATTATATGTTCCTTAATTTTGTTTTGCAATGCCAGGTCTTAGTATGTAAACAGATCAATGCTTGTCTGGCATATGCCAGGCATTAGAGCACACAGTATTAACATCTAGTAATTATGGCAAAGTTGGATTACTACAGCACAAAAGATTACTAAAGGACAATATACTCCTTGCAACAGAAAATTAGTACTGTGTCTAGGGATTAAGGTTTTGCGGCACCATCAAATTAGTAATTTGTAACTGTTTTTCCTCTAAGTATTGTTCTGAAAAGGATATGGGCATATAATTGATGATCTATAAGATAGGTATAAATTAATGTGCAGATTAATAAATGTAATTGATAATATGTATTAATAAAAATATATTAAAATTTCTGATGCTATAATTACTCACTCAAATACATTAAAATAATCAAATTCAGTTATTAAATTAACAAATCTTAAATTTTACCTTCAATTGTATTTTCCATTCTTCTAAAAGTTTCTTTGTAATTTTCTTTGTTGTTAAAGATTCATCATCATCTTCATTAACATTTTCATCATCAATCTAAATAATACAATCCAAATGATTAATGTATAATTATTATATGTCAAATTTAATCTGATGACAATATCTTTTAAACTTATAAGTTCGACTTTTACCTGCTTATTTATTATAATGATATAAGAAAATTAAATAGCACATTTAGCAGTATTAAAAATAGTTCAAAAACTTTTATTTAGAAACGTTTTCGATATTATAAATATCATCATCAGCTTTTCGTTGTGAACAATGGCTAATAGAACTACATTGGAGTTTGAAGAATTCATATTTACAGTTTTAAAATAAAAAAAAAATACTTAAAAAAATGAGCATGTGTTTATATTTTAAAACTGTAAATATGAATTCTTCAAACTCCAATGTAGTTCTATTAGCCATTGTTCGCAACAAAAAGCTGATGATGATATTTATAATATCGAAAACGTTTCTAAATAAAAGTTTTTGAACTATTTTTAATACTGCTAAATGTGCTATTTAATTTTCTTATATCATTATAATAAATAAGCAGGTAAAAGTCGAACTTATAAGTTTAAAAGATATTGTCATCAGATTAAATTTGACATATAATAATTATACATTAATCATTTGGATTGTATTATTTAGATTGATGATGAAAATGTTAATGAAGATGATGATGAATCTTTAACAACAAAGAAAATTACAAAGAAACTTTTAGAAGAATGGAAAATACAATTGAAGGTAAAATTTAAGATTTGTTAATTTAATAACTGAATTTGATTATTTTAATGTATTTGAGTGAGTAATTATAGCATCAGAAATTTTAATATATTTTTATTAATACATATTATCAATTACATTTATTAATCTGCACATTAATTTATACCTATCTTATAGATCATCAATTATATGCCCATATCCTTTTCAGAACAATACTTAGAGGAAAAACAGTTACAAATTACTAATTTGATGGTGCCGCAAAACCTTAATCCCTAGACACAGTACTAATTTTCTGTTGCAAGGAGTATATTGTCCTTTAGTAATCTTTTGGGCTGTAGTAATCCAACTTTGCCATAATTACTAGATGTTAATACTGTGTGCTCTAATGCCTGGCATATGCCAGACAAGCATTGATCTGTTTACATACTAAGACCTGGCATTGCAAAACAAAATTAAGGAACATATAATTTTGGTTTTTTACTTTTATTAAAAAAAATGTTTGAAATATCAATGTTTTTTTAAATTTTTTTTTTCCACAATAATCACAAAATTGCTTTAAATTGGATAAGAAAAACAACCACATCTGATGATTGAAACTGGAGATATTGTCTTAGATTATTGTAACAACTGTTTATTTGTTTACATAAATTTATCATTTAATTTTTTTGTTTTATTGTTTTAGATTATTTGTAATGTAAACAACTTATTTGTAGACCAGGGGTATAAAATTAAATTAGAATATATCCTTGACTATAAATTCTTCTTTCAAAGTTAACAACTTGACCTGAGATAGTTTGTCTCATTTTGTAAATTAGGAGGGTCTTCAAAAACTATCTTGTTTGTTTCAAAATGCAGATAAAATCTAGTTTTGAAGAAATCACTGATTTAAAATGAATGAATAAAAGAGAAATAAATTATCTTTCATTTGTAAAAGAATTTGATGTAGAATGACCATTAAAATATGTTATATTTAATATCAAATCTAATAGATAGATGGCACAATCATTCATACTTATAAATTACAGAAATATTATTTAAAACTAATTTATTTCAATGGACATCCTTTAGTTTAAAAAATATATATTATTATGAAGAAAAAAGTTTTTTTATACTTCATATTAAGAAAACTAAAGAACAATTATATAATTTAACTATATAATAAGATACATATTTCAATTACCAGGAGGGAAAAATTGATTGTTTATACAACATTGTCAGAGAAAATATCAAATTACAAACATAAACAATATTTATTAGTTTGAAAATTTCTTTTTACGAATTTTTACAACTGTCAAGTGATTATTACTGTTTGAAAGAAAATTCCAATATGTATACACATTCTTTATTCAATGAATCACTGTATTTACAAACCATACATCCATATACAAAATTAATCTATCATAATAATTTGGAATTAAACTGAAATTTTAATAATTTTTAAATCAAGGCTACAGTGCCACCATCTGATGAATTAATAATTAGACTATAATTTTTAACTAATTTTTCCTGAAATAAAACTTCTAACTGAAAACATTTTTGCACCTATAATTTGATTATTATTTTTACTGCTAATTTGTGCTACATTTTCGATTTATAATCGGTAGTATGTTTGTCTTTTGTAACAGATAAATTGCTATTCACTGTATATGTTGATATTTTAAAGTTTAAATAAAACAAGCATTACAGTATTGCTAATGTTTTGTTTTTATGAATTTTATAATACTTCAAATCACAATGCAAAGGAACTAGGCATAATATTTCTTCTTTATTTCCTCAATCTAAGAAGAAATTTCTAAATCAAAAAACATATTTATTCACAATATTCCTAATTAAAGAAATTCATACATAAAATTCTTGCTTTTTCCAGTCATTGGCCACTTTAATATATGTTACATGACATACTTAGTATACAAAATGACAGCACCATTGAGCAGTCCAATATTTGCAACACTAAAGCTAGAAAAAAACTTTAATTAGAAACGTTTTCGGTGTGATAACGCCCTCATCAGCTCTTACATTTATCACAATTTTTTTAAAAATCACAAAGTTCTCGAATAATTATTGAAGAATTCGAGAACTTTGTGATTTTTAAAAAAACTGTGATAAATGTAAGAGCTGATGAGAGCGTTATCACATCAAAAACGTTTCTAATTAAAGTTTTTTCTAGCTTTAGTGTTGTAAATATTGGACTGCTCAGTAGTGCTGTCATTTTGTGTACTAAGTGTATTAACCTAGCAGAGCAATAAAGGAATATAGAAAGTTACATGACATTTGTTTTTGGTTTCTTTGGGCTTAGCATAAGAGTGGATTTAAAGTTAAAACTAGCCTTTTGAATGCATTATATTTACAATTTGAAGACATCTGAAAATACATAGAATATAAAGAAAGGTTGAAAAATAAGATACAAAAACAACCTATCCCAAGAAATATTATTTTTAAATATTGACATTTTGGATTAATTATTCAAAGAATTTTTATTAATGACTAGAAATGACCTAATGTCAATGTGAAGGATGGATGCATTTTAGGCAACAATTAATGATTATAAGTATATTAACGTTGAATCTTTCCTCTTTTGGAATGAAACAGGCAATTTATATTATATAATATATCATATCAGAAATGTGCATTATAATGTAAATTTACAGATTTTATTGGCACATTGCAAGAGAATGATAGTCATAAAGACAGAAAGCAAAAGATTATTTTAAGAACTACATATATACCCCACTTAATGCATATTTGTTTAACATATTTTCACTATAATGCACAATCAATTTTTTTCACTTATCCCCACAACATTCACTATTTCAAAACTGACACAATGTCAAGTGATCTGAAATGGAAAGCACTATATGGTACAATATATATTGGGTAGTAATTTCATTTTTATCATAACAAATAATTCAGTTTTAATATGTAAAACAAAGTATAAATGAATACAATATTTTTTTGATTCTAAGATACTGATTTTTTTTTAATTTTTAATTTCTTTTAAATCAGATGTATCTTACTATTAATTACATAACAAACTTTTCAACTGGTCTAATTTAAATAAAAAAATAATCGTTTTATCATTGGAAATAAAGAAATTTTTCCAGTAACAATTATGATTCAAAGTAATACAAAATATTCAAACAACAAATATGTATAGAAGAAATTTTGCCACAGTTAATTAATTAATTATTAAGCTGTTGTGCCAAAAGAGTTAAAAAAATAATGATATTAACAAGCCAACTAATTAAGTATTTAAGCCTATTAATATGCAAAAAATTAAAAATCATCATATTTCACTTAATTTTTATCAAAATCTTTTGAAATTTTTACAATTTATTATGTTTTTTGTTTCTCTTTTAACAGCGTAAACATATTTTTTGAAAGAGGTTCAGAACTTTCTTTTCAGTTTTTGTTCTATATATGAGATTGCTGGAAACATTATTTTTTTTTATATGAAGATTTAGCCATCCAACAGAACAATTGCTATTTTTGAATGGCAGATGATCCTCTAAATAAAACAAGCTATGAATGAAGGAAATCGGATATTTTCGAAAAAATTGATAAAAACTAATTAATATACAAATTTTGATTAATGAATATCAATTAAAATGCTTCATATAATTAGTTCAAAATTAACATAATTTATAGGGTAAAGTAGGCTTGGCAGGAAAAGTGCAGGAAAAAAGTAGCAGCAATAAAACAACAAAATAAAATATATAATGATAATAATAAAAAAATAAAAGTTCCTTCCAAAATTTTCAAATTTATATCAAAAAGCCTAATATAAACAAAAGTCATCTGCCTTCAAACATAAACTGCTATTATATTCTTTACTTTGCTATAATTGGATTCCAGAAGGTTTATTGTCTCTGTACAACCAATATCAGATGCAGTAAGTAAAGTAGGCTTGGCAGGAAAAGTGCAGGAAAAAAATGGCAGCAATAAAACAACAAAATAAAATATATAATGATAATAATAAAAAAATAAAAGTTCCACACTCATTTATATGGCAGATGTTTGTTTACATTTATATTTTCTCACTTTTTAACGAAAACACAACAAAAATAGCGTAAAATAGCAATGAATAATAAATAATATTGCATATTTTAATATAATTAATAAATATTTTCATATTATCCATAATATCTTTTTAAGACTAATATTTTATAATGTATTCAAAAAAAATTATAGATATTAACTTTATATCAACATATAATCAGAACAATGTGAATATTCAAACTATCAAGTTCTGCTGCCTATGAGAAATACAAAGAATTCACAAAGAACTTTAAGCAGGAACAAATATGAAATTTATTATTAGTTAATTGCTACATATTAGTATATATAGTGATTGATAATAAATTTTGTATTTGTTCCTGATTAAAGTGCTTTGTGAATTCCTTGCAATAAGAATACATTAGTCAAAAATATAAGAAGGAACAAGAGAAAAAAGCTAATTATATGAAAGATTCAATCCAAGATTTTTTGTAAAAGCCATGTAAAATAAAAATTTTCAGCTAAAAATCACAGAAATCATCTTAATAGATTACTATTTTTAATAATAAATATAAAATGCAAAACTTATATTAACTTATATTAACAATTAAGTTTTAAACTCCACAAAATTGGAGTTTAAAACTTAATTGATTTGTCCCATCCATTGATATATCATATCAATGGATATGATATATCCATTGATATGATATATCCATTAATTTATAGCCTCTGGCAATAAATGACCTTGGACTGATATCATGTCAATACCATGCTAGAGGTTAATGAAACAGAAATACATCAAATACACAACATTAATTAAAAACTCAAATTCTCTCTCTCAGATAAGACTATAATAATCATTGATATCTATTTATTTACTAAAACCATGGAAGATTACAGTATTAGATTGCCAATACCTCATGTAGCAATTTCCAGTACTGCAGCTAATATATATATATTTTCAACATAACAGCTTAATATCTACACCAAAACATTAAAATATAGCAGATATAATGTTCAATGACCAGGATAATACAGAAATAAAAGCCTTTTGATTTTTCTTTTCAACTTAAAATAATTTTATTGAAGCACTTTCAACCCTCTAAGTCCTCTTCAGAAATCCTTATAAAGCAATATAAACATTAGAATGCAGTTTTAGAACTTATTTCAAAATGAACAAAATTCTAAAACTAACTATGGCAACATGTTACATATTAAAAATTCATATGCATAAAACAACTTTAAAAAAATTAAATATAATTTATACCATGTATCAATGCATTATAGTTACTAGGACTAAGTCAGTTATTCTGTTTTCGTTGTATTACTTTGTTATGTCAGACCCATGCCAAACTTATTATATTTGGTTCGATAGTATTTATGATATTATTTTCCTCATTTTTATTCTTAAAAATCTCAAAAGCCTCTGCAAATTTTCCTCTTATTGGGTCTTGGGTTATTTTTTATAATTTTACATTGCTCCAGATGGCCTGTGCATAACAGTTCAAAATCCTTTATACTATTGCAGCATTTTGTTGTCTTTTATCCACGTCTGATTTGTGTTTCTTAATTCTTTTTTGTTTAAATTGCAAATCAGACATGGATAAAAGATAACTAAATGCAGTGGACTCAAGTTTTTATGTTCAAACATACAATTTACAAACTGACATCTTTTTAAGAACTAATCTGCTGGTCCTGAAAATTATCCCATACGACTAATGTTAATTTTAATTCTATTTTACAAACTGAAAATGTATATTCTCTCTTTTTTTATGAACTCAATTGTTCCACTTTTCTTTCATTTATTATTTTACTGCAGACACCACAAGTCAGGAAAGTGGTTCTCCCTATAATGAATGAATGGAAGTAGTCCGGGAAACAAAACCAAACACGGGATTGTCCACTTTATTGCAAGGGAGCATCCCTGCAATAAAATAGATGATCCTGTTTTGGTTTCATTTTTGATGTTTTGTTCAAAATCTTCAAGATTCAAAGTCAAGTCATGGCTTGACTTTCTGTAAATTGTGTGGTAAAAGTGCAGCAGTCAGCACAGTCAGCACAAACAAATGGAAGGGAAGAGAGATTGAAAGCTCTACTTTCCAAATATTCGTTAGAAGATGTTTTTAATACGAACGAGACCAGTTTATTTTTTGAAGTGCTGCCAGACAAAGCATTGAGTTTCAAAGGAGATACATACAGTGATGGGAAGAAAGCTAAGCAAAGAATTACAGTTTTGGTAGGACCAACATGTCTGGCTCAGAAAAGTTGCATCTTCTATTTATAGGGAAATATCAAAATACCAGATGTTTCAAGAATGTAAAAATCCATTTTTGAAATAATTTTTATTAAATTATATTATTGAATAAATTAGAATTTTTAAAATGTCGGGCATCTATAAGTGTAAATAGGGAATAAAAAAATATATATTTACTTGAATTTTGTAACTCCCAACCATTAGCAACTGCTTTACCAGAAGAGTAGCACATTTCCGCAGTGGGTAATGCTATAGGTTTAACATAATCGGTGACATTGACTTCTTCATCGAGTATCATCAAACATACATCAACTTTTTTCTCGTCGTTGGCCAGAAAATCTATTCTATAATCACCAGAAGAATAATTGAAACTAATACTGATTCCAGGATGCACTATGATTCGATTAAACGTCACTTTTACTATATTTTCTGCTTCGCTGTTTACTCCTCCTATAAGTCCATAATCGTTTATTTTCTCCGAAGAAGTTCCACTAAATTTAAGAAATGCATATATCAATAAATAAAAATTTTTTATGAATATATATTATATTTAAAATTCTAAAAGAACATACAATTCGATGCAACAAGAAGCTGTAGTTATGGCTGTTTTTCGAGTTATTAAAGTTGCAGAACATTCAAATGTATTATTATGAAAAAGTGCTATCTGAAAAAAAGTTTATAAAATATAAATATAAAATATAACAAAAGAGTTGTCAGGTAAGTGATGTCCAGGAAACGAGTTGTTGTGCAGAAGAGTGTCGGGCAAATGTACCAGACCCAATATTTTACAATTGGCAATACAACATTTTTATAAACTGTTTTTTATAAATGGATGCTGCCAGTACATTGGATAATTGTCCATTGATTTATATAAATAGCCATTGTATCAACATATTATAAGGTTCATCAAATCCATTAAGGCCATGAGTCAGTGATATCATAAATTGAAGATTATCTAATCTCTCATCTTGTGTTTTTGCATTTATACAGATTAAATTCATTCATTTGAAAAAAAATGTTCATGGTAAAAATGTTTGTTTCTCAACAAGCAAAATTGAACATGAATCAGCAGTAAACTATACACACGTAAATATTCGATAAAAATTATAAAAATAACTGTTGTATTTCCTACAAACTCATGCAAATGAACTGTTCATTTCTTTTATGAATTAGGTCCTATGTTTGTCTGCTGAATAATTTCTCAGGAGAGTGATTCTGAAGAGGAAATGTCAAAATTTATGGACTTTATTATTTTGTTTTTATTTGAGCTTGACCTATGATGATATCAAATATAAATTTTTGTATTTGATAATATCATTTATGTAATTTTTTAATATAAAGTGAACAAATATGACATGTATTTTTGCATAGATATACATGTCATATTTGTTCATTTTTATTCTTTCATATGATTATCCTTATCAATGAATATTTTTTTTATTTATTCTATGTTTTTCATTCATTTATAATGCTCTACATGAGTATTTCAAATAAAAATAATTATTAAATTTTATAAAATATAATTAAATGACAATATTTGATATATTAATAACTTTAAATAACAATTTGGAGTTTATCTTAAAATTACAAGCAATGAATATATCTGTATATAGCATATGGTTATTTCTAAGTACTAAATAAAAAGGAATAATCTGAATATAGCTTAGTTTTCAAGATCTTGTGCAAATAACTATCATTGAAATAATGAATATTTCAATGATAGTTTAAAAAATATATTTGCCTTGGAATAGAAACATCTAATCATAGTTGTGGTATAATGGATACATGGTGACTGAGTAAATCAGCCTTTTTTTAGCTTCATTCTAGTAAGTTGTAACACTTCTGGTTGTGATAATCTGTCAGATGATAAACAACCAAGACAAATGACCATAGATTGACTAGTTCAGCAAAAATCAACAAATAAAATAAAATCTGAACTAGCTTATAAGCCCTTAAGTAAAATTAAAATGCAGGAGTGTTTTTGGACTGGACTGCTAGTTCAGATTTTATTTTATATGATTTGGGACCCAGTTGTCAATTTAAAAATCAACAAAAGTTTTCTGTGAGAATCATTTAGCTTCTGTATATTAAATTTTTTTTACAATATAAATATATATAATATTGAATATTTTATGCTCCACTTTGTTTATAATCAATAAAATTTATATAAATAAATGTTTTTTTAGTGAGCCAGTTGTTAGAAATTTACCAGTAACTACTGAAGTGCTAATTTAGTAATTATACTTAATTATTTACACACACACACACACACACACACACACACACACACACACACACACACATACACACACACACACACACACACACACACACACACACACACACACACGCACACACACACACACACACACACACACACACACACACACACACACACCAGTCACGTACACGTACACACACACGTACACGTACACGTGTGTGTGCATATATATATTATGTATGTATTTTTTATGTATGTATATATATTAATATACATATCAATACATACATAAAAATGCAATTTAAGAACACAAAATATATATTATATATACAGTGAAACCTCCCTATATTGGACATGTTTGGTTCCTTCAAAATGTGTTCAACTTAGAGAGGTGTCCAACATAGAGCCAACATAGAGAGATTCATAAAATCAAAATTTTTTCTAAACATACTAACATAAAATTTTCATGTCAGTGCAAAACTTTATTCAAATCAAATTGGAAACCTGAATTTTGATGCAAACCTTTATTCAATTCAAATTGGAAACCTTTATTATTTTAAATGAAACTCAAATAGATTTTTTTTTGTAAAAAATATATTCGGAATATTTTAATTATTCGAAGAATTTTTTTATTATTATTAAATAAGCCACGTGTTTTTAGTTGCGTGTCTCTTATTAATGCACATTTTTAAAAGGAAAAAAAAAATGAACTTAGAGAAACCTCAACCTTTGCAACTCATTGCAACGAGAAGAGGAGACATCCATTGTTATTTTATTATTCAGACGAAAGTCTCACGTATCTTTGTCCGAATTATTAACCAATAAATAAAGCATTGTTTTGATTATAGTGCTCATTATTATTTTAAAGTTGGCATAATTGAATTACAAACCAAATAGAGAAATTTCCTGTTATTAACTTTAAAATTATATTTCCAAAAAAAAAGGAAATTATTGTTTTTGATTTAAATATAATTAAAAATTTTCTTATTTGATTTTCTTTTCTTTTTTATTTTTATTTAAAAATTGAATATAACTTTTTAACTGTCGCCTACTTTCTCCCCTGAACTTTTAAATGTTTGCGAAACGTACAATGACTTTTGAATTTGTTGTGTCTGCTGCAAATTGCGCTATCTTATATTTTGACCTTCCTGTTAATTAATAGAAAACGAATTTTTGTTGTTTATAAATATATAAAGAGAAAATTTTCAAACAACGACTAAAACAGAAACATTTATATATATATATAAATATTATATCAAATATATTTTCGCTTTAAAGAAACCGAAACACTGTTGATGTTACTATTTTATCAAACAAAATCTGATATTTTTATTCTTTTTATATACAGTATATATGAACTCAAAGAATCGATGAGTGAATTTGTCATTTTTCTATACAAAAAAAGAAAACTATGTGAAGTATTTTATGTAAATGAACCATATTTCTTCTCGTTAAAAGCACTTATTAAGAAAAATTTTAGCGATGAATCAGATAAAATTCTACATTAATATTAATTATTATCAAACAATAAATTATAATATATATAAGCATATATCCTGTGTTAATTTTATCAATTTATGGCTCCCTCATTAATTAATACATTATTGACTAATTAGATAACTTATAGCATCTCGTATTTCCAAAATTTATTTACTTATATAAAATTTTTTAATCTTTAAATAGTGTATAACATCTATAATTATAAATTTATTACGTAATTCGTAATTTTGGCAATAGATGTCACTAAAACAATTATATTCTTTATTTAAAATGCAATATAACTTAATTAAAATATAAGAATATTTCATTTCGTTAATTTATGTTTGAATTTATTTTATTTTATATATTTGATTAACTAATATTATATACAACGCTAGAATGTATTACGTAATAAAATATTATTAAAGAATTAATTGAAAAATATTTATTATTTATATATCTAGAAAATTTAAATATACTGTTTATGATGTTCTTATTTTAAACTTAGTAATAGTTTAATAAAATTGTTGAAGTATTTTTAACCATCCATATTTCAAGCGGAAAATAAATTTTATTTATTTTATATAAAAATCAACAATCGTTGATAAAAATACAGAAATTAGGCTTCGAGACTATTGAAGTTCCCAGTGAGATATGATTCACAACAAATAAAACAGACAATCACTTTAATAAGTGGATTAATTTTATAATATTACTTCATATTTATAATGAATAAATTTTATAATGTTATTATATCATATTGAATAAGCCAATATATATTTATATTGTTATTTATTCTCAGACATATTTTTCAATAATAAATTTGTAATTAATTTTATTATTAAAAAATGAGATGTAATTAGTTATTAAAATAATTTTAACAGATAATTCATAACAAAATTCATTTTAAGCAATGTTAATGTTTCATTATTTTTAGTAACAAAATTAAAAAAAATTGTTAAAATCAAAATAATAATTCTTATATTTATTCATAGATGGCGACAGAAGATAGAATTAAAAAATCTCGAATTTTAACTATGCAAACGTTATTTTAATTAAATAAGACTTTTTATATGAAATTTATTTTTGTATGCTTAATTCATAAATTAATTTTTTTTTTATTTTTGTATTCATTCGATGGTCTTTTATATTTACGAAAATATAGTGTATGGTATTGACGTATATATGAAATACTCATTTCTTTCGAGAGTAATAAATAATCCAGTGAGCTAATAGAGGAATAAAATTTGGGAACTGATTTATTCGCTTAATTTGAATGTCTTCTACATTCTTGCAATTAATTGAATAACATTATTTGAAGTCTTATAATACCTCCAATTTGAAATTCATTATAATTATATTATCTCACAAATATAATCTCCAATTCCGAGTACTTTGGCTAGTTTAAAATTAGTTTGTTATGCTCGACATTGTGCAGGTGACAAACTTGATTACTATAGATGCCATTGGATGCATAATGGAGTGTCCTCAAAGACTGAATAAACAATGGAATGTATCTTCGTTATTCATCACGCCATTAACGTAGTTTCGAGTGCATTATAACATTGTTTGTTTGCTTTTCATGCATTTAATACATTCAATAGAGTCATTAAAAGTTCAAATATATGTAAAAAAAAAGTTATTGAAAGGTTAATTTCCTTATGGTTCAAAAGTAAAATCGAATTAATTTGTATTTATGCCCATCCGGGATAAGATTTAATACTGGAAGTTCCGAAATCAATTCTTCAGTTGGTTTTATTTCTGAATAATTCAAATATTTATTTATTTTTTTTTTTCTATTCAGCTTAACAAGACGCTTAAGGATGGAAATTGTTGTTTAAGAATTCGAAGTAAGTAAACAAAAGAAAATCCTTAAAAATTTTTCTGCATTATCGATAATCCGACTAGCAGTAAAAATTCTTAGAATCAATTGGATAGGTTATAAAACTATAGTTATGTCCGACATATAAAAGTTAAATTCCGAAAGTCCATTCTCTGAACGTGATAAAATTACCGAAAATAAAATGATTTTATAATTCTAACTTTGTAACGAACAGGAAGTTTTATCATGCAGAAATATTACTAATGATATGACGAACGGTTCCGCTGTTAGTTAGGAAATTAAATATTGTGCGAATATATATACATCTTCTAAAAATAATGCAAACTTCGAAATGTTATCCAACAAATGATACAAAATAACAAACATTCATTCATAAAAAAATTCCCGATAAATTCTTTTATCAAAAATTTCCTCAATTCGATCGTCTAAGTTTAGAAAGTGGTTGATTAATAGAAATTTCGCTTCTTTGTTCTGAATAAATAGAATAATTGTTACAAGGAAACTTTTAGAAGTTGAATGAAAGTTAGTTAGAATCGATTGCTAAATCAATAACATTAGACGAATTTGGTGAAGAGCAACAAGGTCTTAACAACGGTAGTTTTACAGAAACCACAGCATTGAATTACAACATTATCGTTTAAGTTACATCAATAGTCATTATTGGAAATTTCCGTCGGCAGAATAACTAATTCAAAGTTGGATCAAAATTTTAGTGAGAAAAATATTTTTTTTTTAACTGTGTGGCAACACTTTATCAAAGATTCCATATTTCTCACTAAGTATGGAAACGGGTATGATTTGTTTTGTTTACAGTTTACGTCATGTATCGATCACGATTATATCGTTACAATTAATTCAAAATATTCATTTATTCATGAAAAATTCTTTATATTACAAATATCATTTCTTCTTGAACTTTAAAGGATATGAGAAGATCTCGAAGTGGACGAACTTTTTAACAATATCGGTTACGTTACGAATTTATCAATGTTGATACGTTTTTTATGCAGTTTTTCGGGTTAGTCAGATTTCTTATAAATTCTCGTTTGACCAACAGATATATAGGCTATATAAAAATGATCCTTCTTCGGTTATAGATCTATGAAAGGAACATTACTTGTAATCATCCAAGCCAACCACAAGTTAGCAAAAGAGGCTGTGTCCAGTTATCAGATCTTCTAATGGATCATAAAGTCATTTGAAACGTGTAGAAACGATCTTAAACTTTTCAACATCAAAGGAGAACTAGGTAACAGAAGTTAATGGAATTCTTTCAGAACGAAAGGATAAAAAAATGTCGAAAGAATGGAAGAGATCGTTACCAAATTCGTATTGTTTGAAAAGATATTTTAAACGAAAAAGTGACAGTTCTTGCCAGAGTAAATTAATTACAGATACTGTAAGAACAAGTATATGTCTATGTGATATGTAAAATCTGCATATATCTGCAATTGTTATATATTCACACACAAAGAGATGGAAAAACCAGAATTCGATGATGAGCTGTGCCTGTGAACTTGATGAGGTGGAACTATATATTTGCAAGTCATTAAGGTCAAATCGGTGTTCCTTGGGATGCAGTTCTATTGACTTTAATTATCGATCTTCCGAATCGGAATCATCTATTCGGTTGTTCGAAGGAACTACGCATGATGTTATAAAAACAGTAATACTGTATGCGTATTGTGAAAACTTTATGGATGACGTATTTTTAAACACATTGCAAACAATGCAAAAAAAGAAATTATCATACATGAACATGCAGCAGATAATAGTATAAAGCGAGACTTACCCGTTTTCCGTGATAGATTATGTAATCCAGTTGATGAACCGTAGAGTTTCCAGAATATCCTGTCGACAGAGATAAAAATCGTTAGGGGAAGAAAAAAAATCGCGATAAGTTAAAATATCGAAAAACTTATACTTTCAACAACACGAAAAGTTTCAAAAATAATTGTTTAATGCTCTTCTAAACTCTCCCAAGTCTACATCATGTTGACTACATAAAATATTTAATCTAAATAACGAAAGGAAACTAGTTTTATAGTCATAAATATTTTAACATCCTTTCAAAGTAAAGCAATAAAATCATTTATATGGAAGCAAAGTTTGCTCATTTTATACAATTTATAAACAGAATATTTTGAGTTAGAGAATAAGAAATTTCGGAATTTCAAAGTCGTTCTAATTACAGTGCAAAGTAATAAGTTTAATTTGAAAAAAACGGATGCGACAAGTAACACGCAAATTCCTTTAAACAACACGCAAAATTGAGATTAGCATGTGATTAATATATTTTTAGTGTCCTAATCTCGTAATTTATTGCCGCTTTAGAGTCGAATACATTCCAAAAAAAAAATTATTTTTAAAACTACTGGAGCCAAGACCACTCTAGGGTTCGAATTTGGAAGTAATGTTTGTTACTCGATTATAAAAATCTGGAATGTTTAAACTCCAAAGAACATTTTTGAAATTTAAAAGGACGATAAATCGAAATCGCGATTATTCGGGACTCAATTAAATTGTTCGAAACGTTAATTTTTTTAATTAAAAAGTGCATAGAAATATTTCATAACATCATGATTCATCTTGTAACAGATAAAGCTGACTTCGAAACTCAGTTGGAAAGAGGGAAAAAAATATTAATAGTTATTTACTTCATGTATACGTGGTGTGGACCTTGCAAAACCATGAATCCAGTGGTTAACAGTTTATCAGAAAATTATGAAGATAAAGTATTCTTTCTTAAGATAGATTGTGACGAACTTGAAGATATTGCAAACCAGTATAAAGTGGATGGATATCCAACTTTTGTCTTCATGAAAAATAAAAGTAAAATAGATCAACTTGTCGGAGCTTATCCTCAAAATTTAGAAGATATGGTTAGCAAATACAAATGAAAAAAAAATTTTTTTGTATATAAATAAATTTCAAATAAAGAATGGAGTTTATGTTACTACCACAAGAAAAGTATGCTTCTCGAGTTTATTTTACGTACTTTTTTTTTGAATATTTAACACGTAAATGAAATTTAAGAATTAGGAAAAGATGACCAAACTAGATAGAAGCAAAACAGGTGCTCTTTCGCTCACCTGTCTAACAGGAAACGTGGACAAATACTAAAAAACCGTGACAGGTAAAACGTATATGGTCACGAAGTTGCTTGTTTTTACTAGAATAAGTAAAAACTATAGGCGCATTCTATACGGTTTATTATAAAAAAAGGAATGACTTTCATCTTGATTGATTGCATTATTAATCAATCAAAATTATATGTTATTCTGTGCATGAATTTATAATAAACAAATATATAAATCCCATTTTTAGATTTAAATTAAATTTTTTCGAAGAATAAAGCTGTTAAACCGGATTTTAATATTCGATTATTGCGAAGGAAATATACTTAATATTCTCATATAAAACTCAATTTACACTTTGAATTTTTTTTTACGAATCTAAAATTATAATTATAGGTTTGGGAGGAAAAAAAAATTCGAATAAAATTAATTTATTCGCATTTTTTCCAACCTACACAAATCGTTATTTTTACGAATCTAAAATTATAATTATAGGTTGGGGAGGAAAAAAAATTCGAATAAAATTAATTTATTCGCATTTTTTCCAACCTACACAAATCGTTATTCCTGGAAGTTGGCATGATGTTGGATATAAACAATTGCTATTCGTGATTATACTTTTCTCCTCTTTAATAACTTTTTATCATTTAATTAATATAAGATCCGGTATTCGTATTAAAAATTGAATTAAGTTATCTCTTTGGTTAAGTATCTTCTCTCTCTTCCCTCTCTATTTTCTATTTAGCATGATAATTTTATGAATTATTTTCGTTAGGTGAAATAATTAATAGTTTGAAAGATACAGGAGAAAAAATTATTTTCTGTAGAAAGGTAGCTATTAATTAATTTTTATCTGCATTTTTAATAATTAAAAATATTTCTGAAAAGAAATAGAACTTAATTATATTTTTTATTAATGATTTTTATGATGTATTGTTAAAGATATTCTTCGTACTTCTTTATCCACTAATTAAATATCAAGAGAGAAGATTTTTTAAATGCAGTTACACTCAAATTTATCGATTTTTTTCCCCTCGTTTACGCTGAAATTTTATTAAACATCCGTGTAATTGGAGATATTTCTTATTATTTTGAAAGAAAAACCCGTAATGTTAACATTATTACAGTTGTTATACATTAATTTTTACAAAAAACTTTGTAAAAGATATCGGTTAACAAATTTATAATAGAACTAATTTAAACTTTTACATATACATGAAGATATACCACTTTCGAATATAAAATAAACTTTAATTCCTGAATAAAAATGTTTATAAAAGAGGGTTGTGCGTTTTAATAACTTAAACTATGTTTAGTTTGATAAAAAGCAACCATAGAAAAAAATTAGCAAACAAACAGAATGAATTTTTTTGAAGCAATTATTATAATATGACCTCTATGAAAAGATAAAGGAATTAATGTATTTGTAAAGAAGATATTCTATTTAAATTACTTTCAGAAAGAATTATGTCTTACATAAGAAATTAAGAACTTCAAATAGATAAACATGAAAAAAATATGAGTAAAATCAAACTAAAAGTAAGACTGAAGTAAAATTTGACATGAAATAAATATAAATGTTCTCTGGTCTGAGTGCTTCTTTTTTATGAGAAAAAAAGACAATCAATATTTTTTGTTGGTTTTAGTATGAATAGCTCATTTCATACTAGAAAAAATAATCGTATTTTTGGTGTGAGTAGTTTTTGTAAAGGAACATAATCAATATATTTTTTCTTCTTCCTTTTTTCATGTCAGAATTTCTTGCAAAAAGTAGTCGCTAATAATTCTGATTTGAATAATATTTTCGAAGTAGGAAGAAAACAATGCCTCGAATTTTTTAAGTGTATATATAATTTTTAATAAAATACGCCAAGAATATTTTTACTTGACAGAATAGTGCTAAACGTATTTTATTATACAATACATTATGATTTTTTTTTCTTCTTCTTCTTCCTATTATACCGAGACGACTACGGTTGTTTTTATAAGATATATTATCCTTGAAATTCGGGTATGAAGTGAAAATCAGAAACCAGTAGAGAATTCGTAAATCTAATGTAAAAAGTAAAGGGACACATATACAGTAAGAAAAAAGAAATCAAGAAAATTCTCAAAGCGTGTTAAAAATAGAAGGGCTTTTATATCGGCTTTCTTCGGTTGTTCTAAAATTCATTTTGAAATTTATTGCATTTTATCTTTTAAAACAAACAAATGATCGTGTTTAAACGATTTCGGAATTCATCCTTTAACTCGAAGATAAAAAAAAAGAAGGAAAAAAGATGGCAGAAAGCAATTTCCACACGTTTTTACAATCTCTTGATTTCTTGATATCTTTCTGTTTTACAGAAGCATAAAATGCAGGCATTAAATGATTCCACATTTCGATAAAAGAATTTTTCACCGTCGCACAAATACCTTTTTTTTGTGCATGTGCCTTCTTTC
Organism: Olivierus martensii; assembly: GCA_000484575.1. Classification (NCBI taxonomy): domain Eukaryota; kingdom Metazoa; phylum Arthropoda; class Arachnida; order Scorpiones; family Buthidae; genus Olivierus; species Olivierus martensii. Next base: position 50,471 of record AYEL01071179.1, read on the forward strand.
TTTACTTTTGTATAAAGAAAGATTGATCGTATCATCTTAAGATAATCGAAATAGGTCCCCCTGGAAAGTCAAACTCTTATTAAAGAAGAGTAGCAATGGCAGTCAAGATGAAATTACTTAAATGCCTATGGGTGTACTATTTCTTCACATATCATCATTTACTTTCAGAATACCGTATTGTATCCCGGTTCTTCAAGTCGCAGGAAGTCCCTTAATGAGGATCTTCTTTAATTTAACAAATAGAGTAAATACGGAACGGCATTAAACTTAACGGAAAAAAAAATTCATTTATTTTTATGAGTCTAAAGGTATTTTAAATTAGAAATCTAGGAAACGATATTGACGGACTTTGTAATTATTTCTTAAAGTTTAAAGAGCGGAAAACGAATATAAAAAATATACGAAACGTTCTTTTAAAGTAATAAAGATTATTCTATTGTAATTAGTGGATCAAGCTGGATTCTTTTCGGTAAAAATAGAAAAATGTTTGAGTTGATTATTGAAGCCATTGAAGAGCATTCATTGAAAGTAAATTAAGTTTTTCGGAATTGCAAAATACAAAAATGAATAAGAAAAGTATGGTTTATTTTAGTTTTAAGCGATTTTTTATTAAGAAAACCTGTTAAATGCATTCATTCATTTGACAATGGTTCATCCACAAAATATCTCTAGAATTGAAAAACTCAGAGTATTAAAACTTTAAGGACATTTTCTTTATTTTTTAATGTACATGTCCGTTAATTTTGAGAATCTCGTATGGTCTCGTTACAAGATGGCAACCGTTTGAAACATTAAAACACCGATATTTCTTAAACTATTTGTTACATATGCATGATTTTATATCATTTGAAATATTTCTAATTATATTTTTACATAGTAGTCTCATGTAATTACTTTTTCCATCTGTCTGTTTATTACAGTACTAACAAAATATCTCGGAAGCAAAATATTTAAGAGTATTCGCATTTTAGATCATCACTTTTTTATATATTCAAACTATATGACTACTATTTCTGAAATCCCCATGTTATAGCATTTTCCAATTTTTTTAAAATTCTGTTTGTGGCACGTAAGAAATATTATGCACAGGATCTGATTTTGGACTCTGAACTGTATCATTTAAGATTAAAGACATTTTAATTTTTTAATGAAGCGTGATGCCTCTTGTAATATGTTGATCTGAGTTGTATCTTCTCTAGCTTATTTATAAATCCAGTCCTGAATTATACAGTATTCATTTGGAAAATCCTCTTTAGGTAAAAAAATTATTGTATTCGTAAAAGGTATACTTACATTTTTCTGTATTTTAAACGTATCTATAAATAAATCTTTAACAGTTTTAATGATTATTAATTATAACCTAACATTGAATGAATTGTCAACATTAAATCAATCATATTTTATGTTTTTATTGAATAATAATTTCAATAATAAAATACTAAACTCTTTTCTGATCGATATGAAGATAAAGTAATTCAGTTAAAAGCCAAACTTTCAAAATGTATCGTTATATAAGTTATTTTCTAAAAATATGGAAACTGGGTTCGTTTAAAAAAAGTTTATTTTCGGGAATTAATCGGAATAATTCTCGAAAATAAATCCCGTTCTGCAATACGCGATTTTTACTTAAGTAAAAGGAAAAACATGAATGCGGCTTCTTGACGACATAATTCTGTAGTTTTAAAAATTACATTATCTTCTTTATAACCCATATCTGGCCTCTATTGACTGTTATGTTTCGACATGTAAAGATGAAATCTGCTTATGTCATCGATTTTCAAGTGATGAAAATGGCAAAGTAGCTTCGATTCGGGTGAAGAGATGAACAGAATTCTTTTCTTCTTTTTTTTTCAAGGATTTCGTCCAGTATTTGAAGTGGTGTAAGTACATTTAGTTCCAAAACGGATTATATATTATACCAGAACATGGCTAAGATAAAACTAGATCCTTGAAAATGCTCATATATTATACATGCGGATTGTAACAAAGGAATAAATCCATCTTTTGAGGTAACAAAGTTATGAAATTTTGTAAACATTCCTTTAAAAATTTTTTTTACATTAAAAAAAAATGTACGGTAATGATTAAGTTATAACATCTGTATTAACTCATATATTTTTTTAATGGTTTCTCGAGGATAAAATAATGACATAGACATTAAAAAATCGTTAAAAAAAGTTTGGTGGTTTAGACAGTCGAGAAAATTTATTTATTTTTCTAGATTTAGATTCTTCCGAAGAATGAAGTAAAATCTGCACAGTTTAAAGATTCATTACAATTAAGTATTGCTAGAATGCATAGAAAGATGTGAATGGAAGTTAAGAGAATATCAATGGATTCGTTCATTTGGGATGTAAATTTTCTAAAAATAGCATAATGTTTATTTATCAGTGGAGTGCTGTAAATTCTCCTCTTTCTAAAGTGGATTTCTACTAAGAAATGTTATATATCTCTCTCCACAATGTTTTATTTTTTATTTTTTTAAAAAATTTTTCTGTAATTTATTAAAGCGAAAAGTTTCTCTTCGCAGTTAATTTCGTTTTATTTTAAATGTTTAAAAAAAAAAAAAAAAAAAAACTTTTCATGGCGTTTCCAAAGCAGTAGGAGGAAGTGGAGATACTGCAGTAACTTTTCAGTTTTCATAAGTTCGGTTCTGATGATACGAAAAGAAAAATCGAATCGGTTAGACGAGATAATTAATTAGAAATTTTATGGAAATTTTCGGTATAATTAAATGAAAAATTTTTATATATATATACAGAAATAAAGCAAAGAAAAATTTCGGCTAATGATCGTTTATTATTCATTAACGAGATCTGCATTTAAGTTTTCGGAAAATTCGATTTTTCGCCAGTACGTAAAATTTTAATTTTAAAACGTTTCAGTAATTAAATGATGAATATTGCTTGATTAATAATTTAACTAATTTCACTCTTAAGAATTTTAAATTAAATAATTATAATTATATTTTTTTCAAAATCTAATATCTTTACTGTATTTAAAATCTATATTACATCTATATATAAGACTATGTTCTACAAAAGCATAACTTATATCATTAATTCTTTAAGGCACTAACATGTTCATTTATTCTCTATTTCAATTTTCTTGTTGTTTCTTGTATATAAGAATTCCTATACAAATTTGAAAATTTATATACAATATTTTCTCTTTCAAATATAAGAGTATCCTTAATTGTTCTTGTATACATTACTGTTTCAATTTTATTACTTAATTTCAGAGTTAACAAAATATTATATGCTTTATGTATTTTTTGCATTTTTTTTTAAATAAGTTTTAAAATATAATATAGATATATATTTTTTAAAATTAGAATTATTTTCTTTATTTCTGAAAAATTCTTTGATTAATTTTGTAAATTTTTATTTACATTTTTCTTTAAACATAAATGAAAAAATAACAATAATAAATCACATTGCGTGCTGTTTATATTATATAAAATTATGCGGTTAATATAGTTATATATATATATGTATATATATATTATTAAAATTAATGTATCCTTAAAGGATGAAATTTTTATGACCCTAACGGCCAATTTTCTGCAAAATGATCAATAGGGAAAAAAAATAAACAAGATAGAAAAAATATTCGATCCGCATAAATTTTTTATTAGTTGTAACTTTATTTCGTTTCTTTTTTCGTCCCATCCTTTTCTTCTTTTGATAGGAAAGTAGGGCATTCGATATCATTGAAGCAACTATTGGCTGTCAAAAAATGTCACCTTAATCAGTCACGTGACGCTGTATAACCAAGAGAGACAGTTGGATCAAGTTTGGAGTGGAGGACCGATTGGAAGGAGCTACAGCTTTAAATCCTCTGGGACTAGGAATGTACAGGATGGAGCGACAACCAAGAAGAGTGGGACAAGTTTGGATAAAACTGGATAGTTTCATATTGATCTTCCTTGAAATAAGCTACTTAATTTTTCTACCACCGAATACATTTTATTCGCATTATATGCTTGTTAACGCATTTTTTTACGTTAATTAATATGAAAACCGCGAAGCAAATTACATTTTTTTTTCACATTTTTGCTTTAAACACGCACTACGCGCGATTTTTATTTTTTAAATCCAATTCCTTATCTTTAAAGCAGAAGAGAAGTAAGATATTTTTAAAATTTATTATCCTATTATTCCGTTTAAATTTATTATCCCATTAAGATATTTAGACAAGATAAAACATATCGAATTTATTTTTTAAGCATTTTTTATACGCATATATATATAAACTCAATCGTAAAGCAATTATTAATACTTGGTTTAAAAATTCCGTAAAAGCTTCGATAAACTTGTATAAAATATTTCTATCGCCAGATAATGTAGAAAACTGTACAATAAATTTTTTAAAAATTACGCAGAAGAAAGTATATTTTCGGCAGAAAATCCCGCTTATAATGCATAATATTTGTGCATGCATTAAAATTTAGCATGTTAAATTTTCCAATATTTAATGGTATGTTTTATAGATCATCATCTTCTTCTACCTCTTTGCTTCTTTTTTTTTTCTTTTCTTCTTTTTTCTATCTTGTCTTTTTCTATATCTTGTCACTTCTGATCGATGAACGTCTTTTGCATCTGGGATATTGAAAGAAAAATAATATAAAATCGTATAAATATGCAGAATGACGATGGATTGTCAAGTGCATTATCAATCCTTCGGTCAGCATTATCGGACATGTTTCCCGGACTTGCCACTAGAAAGCGCCACGATCGGCTAATACACTTCGCTTTATAAAGACGAGTTGGGGGTCGTTTGCATGCACGTGAAGACCAGACGATCAGCTGAATGCATCATTTATTACTTCGGCATGTATTTATTCAACATTAAGATATGATTCGACGTCGAGTTTGGTTATGAGAACACGCTACGGGATTAGATAACTGGCAACCTCTAAAAGTGTCGTAAAGGTAAGTTGAATTTTTGTGTCTTTTTTTTAAATATCATGTTATATTAACTGGGATAAATACAATAAAAAGCAGTTTATCAGTCGAAATCGTGTTTTAAAATAAACAAACAGTCGTGGATTTTAAAAAAAAACGACACTTTTAATCCACTTTCGTAGTCATCGAAAATATGAATCTGGTAGTGGTAACAGTAGTAAATAAGTTTTGAAGTTGGTTTAAAATTTCGATGTTTTGTTTTGATTTAAAAGATTTTAATCGCGTCTCTTTTATTTCTTATCGAAATTTGGCGATAAAAAAAATCTTATGAATTTCTTAGGGGGTTATTTATCCAAGTTGCTGGTCCTTGAAGCGACGAGTAATTTATCTGCAAGTGGAGAGCGTAAGGCTGAAGTGGTTTCGTCTGAATCTTTTGTACTTATGTTTGTTCAGCCTCAATGGATGTATTGAAGTCGTGTTTAGTTCGAGTATTCAATTTTCGTAAGACATAAGCGAACGACTGTTGCCCTTCGTCTGCCTTTTTTAGTATATTTTTCTATCCTCTCCATTATTTTAGCTTTAACCTTCTGACATGTCCTCGGCATAGTTTCCCTTTTCCGACTTATCTGCATTGTTAACAATGTTCTACACAATTCGTAAAGGTTGTTACCGTTTTAAAAGACGTTGTTAGAATACTTCTTCGTCTTTTTTAATTCCTTTTTTAACGCATATTTTTGCACAGATAATTCGGCTGGTTAAAAGAATAGACTACCAAATACCGTCGCGCTCTCTCTTAAAAAGTTTTCTATCGATGCAGTTTTCTGAAACTTTTTCTCTTCTTTTCGAGTTAGTCGAATGAATAATTATAAAAATTTTTCTCGATTCAGTTCACAGTTATGCAAATCTCTACAACAAAGAGGGGGGTTTTACTCTGTCATGTTTTAACATGCAAGCACCACAAACCGATAGCTAAACGGGTTTTCAACGGAGCCAAATCTATTAGCAAGTAGCACGATTGAGAGAGAGAGAGAGAAGGAAAAAGGCAAGGCAATGTCAATCCGAATATACGAAATTCAATATGACACGCATAAAAAATTAAACAAGGAAATACAGATAAGGGAAATGATCGATTGAAGCTTCTCTATTATTCTTACACTGCACTCAATGGAGTGAAGTATTTGATCTTTGACCATTTGGAGTCTACAAAGGTAACGTCTCCCAAGAGAGGTGGACGGAAGAGAGATAAACAAATAGTCGTGTACTAAAGTAGAAGTAATTTCGTGACGGTAGGACAATGACAGTGATATCTACGTTGACTTTGAAAGAATCGAGCGGTTCGATCTGTGCCCTTATTCTCTTTCACTCCCCCAGAAAATGATTGTCTACCCTCCCAACCACGTTTAAAATACTTTTTGTAGGTTTTTTTTTTTTTGGAACTAATGTCCGTTAGAAAAGGATCTGGTCGAATTTCCAATAATAAGAGTACAATATCGGTAACAGTATGTATTATACATCAAAATTGCACAGTGCTATGTCATTCTACTAAAATATATAGTAGTCTATTCTATTATTTTTCTTTTCCTCTTCCAGATGAATAACATATTTGTATTTCTCTCGTATTTTTATATCATTAGATTTATGTTAGTAAATCCTTTTTTTTTTTTTCTTTTCTGATGTCAGTTGCTTATCGATCTCGTAAGAAATCCGTTAGACAGAAAAATAATAGCATAATTTCTCATCAGATTATACAAAATTATATTTTTTAATTTTTATATTATGAATGAGTACATTGCACGATTTCTTTTAATAGAAAACGTTGTTTGTTGTTTTAATGAAAAGAATCTCTCTCTCCTCTTAACGGCATTTCTGCAGTATAAGCTATTTTTCGGCAATATTTTAACCGGGCGGTTTATTTATAATATCACTTTAAAGGCGAAAACCGATAATTTTTAACTGTTTGATCAAAATTAGCTATTTAGTTTACTTTAAAGAGAACGTCTAGATTATTTTTTCCTTTTTTTAATGCAACAAATTAATTTTCGCTCGTAAGTAAAACTTATCGCGAGATTAAATTATTATTTTTGTTTGTAAAACATTTAGAATTTTCTGTCTTCCATTTAAATGTTTTATTGCTGTTTTAAGCTCTTAATTGCATTATTTTTCATTAGTCTACTTAACGTTTTTTGAATATAAACAATATTTGTTTTAAATAATTTTTATACGAATGGCATTACTTAATACGAGTCTAAATAAGTCTCTTTTATCAAGAACTACTTGCACTAGAACAAACTTTTTGCACCTCGTGAAGAAGTAAACAGAAAAGAAAAATGAATTATTATTATTCGTATTAATAATTTTCGTCGTTTCCAGGTATATTTTTCTTCGAAATAATAATAAATAATTTTTCGCCCGAAAGTCTGGTTTGTTTCGGCAAAATTAGAATAGTTTTAATAAAATTTTAGCGAATATTAATTATGAAATTCTGTTTTATTTTTAATCAAACAATAACAAATAGAATTAGTCGCAGGAATTTAATTCTAGTCGGTTAAAATCCACAGCTTCCGGGCATCAACATCTCCATTCTTTTAAGAATTTTACTCCGAACTGATATTTAATTTTAATTTAAATTTATTTTTGTTTCATTTTATCCTATCAAAATATTTTTAAATATTAAAACAGATACACACATATAATCTATAGAATATATATATTTTTTCTTTCATTATTCTGCCTTCTATTCTAGTTTGACATGCCACACGAATTACTAAACGATCATTAAGTGGTTGTTAGATGTTCCCAAATTTACATTTAATGACAATTTATAGATAATTACTTATAATTAGAAGTCAAAGGGTTCGGATTTTACTTAATCATTCTAGAAGAGAAAGTAAAGATGTCGATTTTCTTATCCTTGCAGATTTATATCTGAATAAACTACTCCGAGGTGGTCGGCTATAAATTATGATAGATTAATTATCTTCAGAATGGACTATTTGCCATTCATTTAGGTAATGGAATCGTTCTATCGCAACTGGAAGGAAAGTAAGCAATGGGCTAATGGAACAGCTTTGCTCAAGCTACGTCTATAACGCATATCTAATCGTTTAGTGTAGCTCAGATTCCACCATTCAGTCGAAAAATCCCATTCAGAACTTGCAATTTTGGAAGTTGTCGTTTAGGTAGACGATTTGGCAACAGTACGAAATGCATCTTAAAGGAAAAAAATAAAATTAAAAAAAAATCGTTCTTATAGCGAACAAGCTTCTTGACATTTTTGAAAAATTATCTTCCTAGTAAGATAAATCTCTTTTTAGGAAAATTTCATAACATTTTTCTATAGTAACCTACTTTAATTTTTCATACAAATTAAAGTTAGGAAAATTTTTAAAGAAAAATCGATTTTTAAGAAACCTTTTTTTCTTCTTCCTCTTTTTACATATATTCAAATAGGAAAAGTAAACATAATTTAATATTCTATTAAAGATACAAAAGCAACATTTTTTTTTTTTTTTTTTTTTTTTTTTTTTTTTTTTTTTTTTTTTTATTAAAGATACAAAAGCAACATTTTTTTTTTTTTTCTAAATCTTAGTCTGCTGAATCGAAAGCTCTGTTCTATTTTTATATATATATATTTTTTATTTCCTGGTATTAATTATTTAGTTATCGGTAACTTGTGATTCTTCCAAACGAGTGTCAAAATTATAGTTTTCGTGTCGCGCATCAATTGCTTTTAAACATGAAAGCTTCGAATATTTATGATCTGTAATGTATCTGGTTTTTATCAACTACATCTGTTATCTTTTTAAAAAATTCCTTTTTGCTCTCTACTTAATCACTTATAACTCAAATTGTACAATTTTTTAAATTTTTGTATTTCTTAGTTTACAAATCGCGCACATGATTTATATCGTGAATCATCTTTAAAAAAATCTTAAAATGGTCGAAAACAATTTTTTCCTCTGTTTTTAAATGTCGTAGCCTATATTTTGATTTTTATCTACTTTTCGTCTTAGAATAAAATTCTAAATTTAAAACTTTGATATGTAAACTTTGCTCCATTTTTTTTTATTATTATTCAATAAATTTTAAAACATTTTTGGCATGAAGACCTCGATATTTTAAAGTTTATATTTTTAGCCTATAAAAATATTATATTTAGAAATTTCGAAGAAAAATCAAAAAGACAGTGTTTCTATGTTGAATAGGAAATCAAGCGTATTATGTGAAGTGACAGTAGGTATTATGGCTGCGTAATGGGTATTGAAAATCTACAGGTGAAGCTTTTTTCCCCCCTCTAAGTCGATATTTATGGCATTGATTTAGTAGATAGTTGATAGCAAAATTAATCGATATTTTCTCAGAATGGGGAAAATTGATTTTTTAGCTCTCTCCTCGATGTTACTCTTCTGGCAGATAAACAGCTAAGAAGAAAAAAAGATGCTAGATAAAAATACACGTAAAAAGAAAAATTTGACGTTTTTAATCCGAACTTTAATCAAACAATTAAAGTTTGACTTATATTTTTTTACGTTTAACTGTAAATTTTTTAAAGAAATAATCCTTTAAAAACAGATCTTTACAACAGTCTAAAATATAAAAATTTTTGGAACGAATGCCTCTTCCATAGCAGCACGTTATAACACTCTACTGGCTATAAATAGCTAACTAGATTTTTTTCTGTAGCAAAACATATAAATTCCTAACTGATTCTTGTTAATTTAAAGCATTAGCGAAAGTTTCCTATCTAAAATAATAATTTTTACTCTGTGCAAAGAGGAAAAAACAGTGTTGAACATCAAAAAACATTATCTTTCGGTTTCCAAATATAAAAAAAAGCTTGCCAGCAGAGAGAGCGAGAGATAATCCACAAAGAGTATCGCATTTAACCCCATACTAAAAATCTGACAAATATTAATTTACGTTCACCATCCTTCGTTTATATCGTTGTAGGACAATGTTTGTGTTTCCTTCTAGATAAAAGCAGAAATATATTTTTTTCGGGCAGGTGTTATGTTTCAGAGATTAATAGCCTAGACGTTATAAACTTCACCACAAAAAATAAACCATATATAGGAATTATACATAAAAGAAAACTTAAAACTTTTAACAACAAAACAAACATAAGCTAAATTAATCATAACAAATTATCAGAGTTTGATAATTAGAAAGGAAAGATGATTATCGCCGTTTCTTCGCATAAAAAAAATAATTAAAAATATGACAAGAGTACAAGTATAAAATTACAAGCTAAGATTAAGTGTTTGGGAAGAAAGTAAGACATATAATTCTAGATCTCTTAGCCTAAATCTTCAGGCTGTTAATAAACAAGCAATAATTAGATATTTAATACGTGAGAAGTGATAAAAAAAATAATTACTTTTAAAGTATTGACTTTGAATGTTTTTAGGTAAAGGCAATACAAACACCTGCTATTGAGTTATTGAAGGGTGGAGTCGATGCCTCCGAGGAAAAGTTCACCTGTTTGTCAAATGGCGGTTGGATCTTTGTTTTTGGTGGCGATAAAATTTATATATATTTATCTAAACTTACCTTGTAATTATAAAAAGTGAAGAGTTCAGGAAAAATTCTGACTTGAATATCTATATTTAAGAATAGCTTCTAGGCTACGGGTTTTAAAATTAAGACACGCCTTTAATGTAAAATATTTCCTAGTCCGAGGAGTTAATTTTTATTATGCATTGAGTTTCGTAACCATTTTTTTTTCTAAATTATAAACGAATACTTTTATGATTCTCGTAAAAAAATTTGAAAATGATGCTGGCTTTCTTCTAGTAAATTTTTAAGGTAGCTATTCTGTTTAATCAGGGGATAATAAAATCAATATTCTAAAAGACATTACTCAATTTGAAGTTTACATAAAGTTCAATCGATATCTAAAGAGTGAATATAGTCATCTAAGCTGTTCTAATACTCCAACTTTTGCTTCGATTTTTACTCACTCTCTTAAATCTATTTTCGCTTTCTCCATCAAACACGCCACCATTTCTTTTCTTAATTATAAAACTACTAAAAGGGAAATCGGATATTCGTATATAAAATTAATATTTAGCGCCATTGCTCCTTTTAATTTAATCCTTGAATGAACTCTATTAATAATTTTCGAGTTAGAATCTCGATAAGATCGGATGACTGGAGGAGGAACTAGGAAGATAAACTTGACCGTTACTGCTAACCAGGCCACCCAGTACAACTCTGATCACATAACTGTCACCATAGAACCAAAACAACAACATTAAATCAAAACTTAAGTAGGACTACTTTTGACAGTTATTTTTGGCAAATATAATCTTGGTCCATCTACCGCCTAGGCATTAAAGCATTTGTCTGTTTACCTCGGAGTATATACGGTATATATATAATGTAGAATATATCAAGTCTCAACGTTATTCATTGCTTCTTTTATCGAGCGTGGCTGCCTTCCATTTCTGTGGTGGTACCGAAAAATCTAAAGGCAATAATTGTCTGGTCAAAAAACGCTTCGATATAATAAACTTCATCCTGTTTAGTCGATTCAGATTAAGTGCTGTTTAGCATTATACTATAGTAGTTCATTGAAAGTCTGCGATGCGAGGCACGATCTTGTGTTCAAGTAATTAGAAAATGCCTCTCCTCTTCTTTAACCTGTTACTTTATATTCAGATCTCGATGTTACTTCAGGATGCGGGTTGTCTTTCACGGAAATAGTAGCTACCGTGACAAATTTAAGCTTACCATGAAGTTTCTTCACACTTCGAGTTTTGTTAAGATATATTTCGTCGTTTCTTTTTTTCCCCTTTCCCCTTCTCTTTTGAAAACTTTAGGATTTATTATTATTTTCAGGAAGAAAATGTAGCTAGTAATGAGCTATTTTTTTATAGAACTATTTAAATGGTGTACGTTTTCTTCGTGCAATTTATGATCTTTACTGAGAGATTTCTTTCAGTAAACATTTTAGATGGAAAAAATACTCCAATTAAATTTGACACCGGTGAGTATTAGTGAGTATAGAATTATTCAGAAATGTCAAGTTGAGCAGTAATTATGCTCCAATTTTTTTTTCCTCCTCCTCCTTTCATTTTGAGTCTCTTGTAAAATTAATTCGTACTGCTTTACTCGCATGAAGTTCATCTTAAAGTGAATTTTTCATTTTTAACCTAAAAGAAAAAGTAAAATATTAAAGCAAATATAAGAATTTTTATAATAATAAAAGTTCTTAATCTAAAATTTTCTAAACAAAAACGTAAATATTACCCAGAAGCACAAAAATTAAAGTATACAATCTCTAGAGGAAGCGCACAAACATACGAAGAGAATGCGGTATTACTTATAAACGGTGAAAAAAATCTTTAAAGATGCAAATATTTGATTGTATATTTTTAATAACTGTTTAGAAAATATTTTACATACAAATTATCCAAATCGTAAACAGAAGAACGTGTGTAAACTATCAATATCTGGAATTATTCCTAGTTCGTCCTGGATTTTTACACGTAGCGTGATGGTAAAAAGTGCTGAACTTGTAATTAAATTCGCTCTACATTTCGATTCTAAAATATGCAAAACAATATACGAGAGCTTATTTAAGTGTTCCATATTTTTCGAGTTTTCATTATAAAATATATTTGGCATTCTTTTCACAGAGCGATATGTAACCTAGGAAAGAAAGAAGAAAAAATTTTGTTGCGTATACGAATGAAATATTGGATCCGAGATATCAAAACTGCATTTTTCATCTTGTTTCATATCCTATATCTTATGTTGTGTATTGCTGTATCAAAGTATACAGATCAATCAGTTTATAAAGGCCGCATAGCTTCGCTTCATATCACGATTTATTCTTACTTGCCAATTTTCTTCTATCGTCACTTAATAAAAAAAAAAAAGAATCCTGTTCAGATATGTCAACAAGAATAATCTAAACAAGACTTTTAGTTATTCGGAAATTAAATTTAAATTCAACATTTTATTAAAAAATTTTTTATATATAATTAAGGGAAATTTCGTTTAATTTAATTGTAATAATATAGCAATTTTAGATGGTATTTTTATTGTTTAATTACGAAGCGGGGAACTAATTTGCATATCTAAACAATCTTTCTGGGACTTGAAACAGGAAAGTTTCATTACCCAGACTCATTTCTTTAATGAAATTAAAGATTAGGCTATAGAATATCAACATGGCAACTTAACTCTCGTTTAACGACCGACCGAGAGAACCGAAATTCGGTTAAATGCGTTAACATAACATGCATTGGATCACCTGGAGTAGGAACAAAATAATGGACTCGTATTTATGTATGAAGGGATTTATAGTTTAGTAAAGAAACGATCCTTTCATCGCTACTTATTATCTAAAGACTTAACGGTACAAAAGTCGAGGTCGGAGCTAAGACTATTTCACGTTTTGACCTTTCACACAGGTGCTTGACTCATTTAATCAACATTTAGATAATACAGGACCGGTCGTAAATACCTGGAAATCCTGTTCTAGGAGGAGATGCTAAAATGACTTCGAGTGTACGGTTCTCTTTTTAAACAAAAAATTACTAAATAGGACTCTCTGTGTAGAAAAACACGATGCAATTCAGGTCGTTGAATTTAATGCGGCCAAAGTCGAAATTTGGGTTGTCGTCGTGGTATATAAATTATGGTCGGAAAATAATGATACATCCCGGTTAACAACAAAAAAGCAGATTTGTTTCGCCTGATAGTAAAAACCAATTTCTGACTCCCCGAGTTTTGTTACGTACTTTATTTTTAACGTTGTCGTTTTATGTGTTAATATAAAACTACAATGTTATAAATGTGTTTTTTTAACAAAAGATAACGGTCAAAAAACATTCTTCTTTTTTTAAAAATTCTTTTTCGACATCTGTTGGTATTAGAAACGATCGCACACACGAAAGTGCATAACGATGTAACTATTTTTAAATTCTCGTTTAAAAGACATCTATAATAAATTAAAGTAATAAACGGGTTAAATAGTGAGGGTGCTAGACTGAACTGGCAAAAAAAAAAATTAGTCTTTAAACACAGTGCAATAAATATAATCTTATCAAAAGCGGAAGAAAACATTCTTAACTCTTCCTCAGTGGAATGCTATTTTTTTTTTTTTAAATCGACAATTCGCTTTTTTTAGAGTTAAAATAGTCAAATTACTGAGTTGATCTATTGTAAACTTTAATAAATTCGTATATAATTGTAATCATTTATAATAGCCTTCGAGTGTTGCTAGTTAAACCGCTAATCAAAACACAGTTTAAGTCTGCGAAAACTTAGTTCTAGGAAGTGTGGATCTAATCAGCAATCCTTTTAATTGCTTCTTTCAACGTACCACAGAATGTTTTGAAAGACACCAACTTTACCTTTTTCTTTCCGCTAACAATAGGGATGTAATTAAGTGCAGAACTGTGCAGCCTAAGGCTTTAGCTATATAACTTCAGAATGTACATCAAAACTCCCGAGCAATGTCTTTTCATTTATTTTTTTTTTTCATTTTACTTTTTTAATACTTCAACTCTTCAAGTCTTATTTTTATCAAAGTACCATTATCTCGGCTGATTTAATGCTCAATTTATAAATAATAACCTTGTTATCAATCTAAATACGATCTTTTGTGTAAGGCTACCGAATTCTTTTCGTATTGATTCATTGTGCAGTATAAGCCAGACAAGTAGGAAGCTCTTTATAGATGCGACATTGTTGTTTTGTTTACATTTTAATAACAATTGCAATGGCTATCGAATTTCTCAAACAACACGCTATTTGAAAATCCTGACTAGTAATATAAGCAACTTTTAAATAAAAAAAAAAACGTTTATAGAATAAACATGCTAATAATTTCGATTGCAAAGTATTTTGTGACATATAAATAGCATTCGAATTTCCGACAAATCTGCAAACTTAATCCGGATGTCTTCCTGAAAGAATCTGTAAACCAATATTATATTTTAGCTAAACACAAAATCTTTCTCCTTTCCTATATGCCAGAGAATTTTAAAATTTGAAAATTTTTTTCTATGCTTAGATCATGCAATGTTTTAGTATGGCTCAAGTTGCAGAAGTGCCCATCTACACCCAAGCGATGCTTAAAATTAACTGATCAAACTGGGTATCTATTTACCATTTATTTTTAATTCTACTTTTAAGTAAAGTATAAAAGTGAGGCAGACTTTTGATTTTAACTTCGTTTAGATTCGTCCGATGCTCTGATATCAGCATTAATGGACAGTTAACCATTCCGCATATTAAATTGGGAAAAATTCCCTTTTGGGGATATCTGCGCTCTCTCTCTCTCTCTCTCTCTCTCTTTCTCTTGTTTGGTTTAACTATGTGTTAAAAGATTGAAGAAATCTTTATTTTTGTTTCGGCAAGTAATATATATTTTTTTTATCCAATTCCTCGTCCTTTTTAATGGATTATCTTATCTAATCAAAGTCGTTTGAAGTTCGATCCAACAAAAACAATCAGTCGAATTTCGTTTGCTCTTCCGGGTAAGTGCATTCGATTTAATCTTTTATTCTAAACTGTACAGTAACTTATTACCTGCTATATACTTCTTTCAAAAAAAAAATTCTTTTTTTAGTAAAAGAGATTATAAAAATTTTTTCTTCCTTTTTTTTAATGCAACTTAAACACTCGACTTGTTCCTTTTTATTTGATTAAACGAATGTGTGATCAAATAATCTTTCTCGAAAATTAAATTTTTTATACTTCTTGAAATAGTTTTGCACAGTCCTTTTTTTTTTCTTTTTTCTTGTGTGATTCAGAAAAAATGACGTAATTTTTAAGATTAACTTCCTCCATTGAGAGAACTAGGAACGAAGTTTCGAAACTTCTCACAAATTTCGTAAAGAAAATTATCTTTTTTTTAAAAGCTTTTTAACCAATTAATATATTTAAGTATTCCCGAGCAGGATGCTGCGCTTATGACGAATCCGGATATAACGAACTTCCCATTATATTCTCCTCGTTATGAGAGATTTAGTGCATCCGGTGCATAAACATCTACTCTATAACAACATTTTGATAATTAGCCTCGTACAGTTTTAATGGTAACCAGTTACGAAGGCATTAATTCCACATTCTATCCAACCCAATTTTTTTTAATACACCTCGAAAAAATGGGGATAATCTAGCAAAAATTCCCAGATATATAAACCACAACGGATGCACTTTAATATAGTCAATTTTATGCAATCCGAACCGAATTTGCATACTTCGATAACTTCCGAATTAAATTCGTTCCGGATGTTTGGAAACTTATAATCTTATTATATTATCTCTAATTGAATTATGGGAGATGATCGAAATTTATGCATTAATGATTGTTTTGCATTAATGATACTTTCTCTCTCTCTCTCTCTCTCTCTCTCTCTCTCTCTCTCTCTCTCTCTCGCTCTCTCTCTCTCTCTCTCTCTCTCTCTCTCTCTCTCTCTCTCTCTCTCTCCATTCTTTTTCTTCTTCTTCTTCTTCTACTAGTGCCTCCATCTGTTGAGAATCGAATTCACTTTTATAAAATTATTCCATAATTTTGATTAAATTACTAACACAGATTAATTTTTAATTCTAATTTAATTTAAATATTTATTTGAAATATGTTAATTTAGTTTAATGTTCAAACGTGTCCGCACGATTTTGTAACGTGTCGAAATCCTAAATAAAGATTTAACAAAAAAAAATGTGTTGAAAGTTCGCTTATAAATAATTAAATAATACAATTTAAAATTTTCTGTGATGGATAAAAATTTGCATATTTTATAATTATCATTTTTGTAACGCGCTAGTGCTGCCATCTGGTAGAAATTACATTTTTATATTTATTTTTCGATTTTTTTTTTTTTTTAATATGTATAAATAGTCTAAAAGACGTAAGTAGAAAAAGCTGTTATTCTTCAATAAATAACCCGAAGCTCTTTTCTTCTAAACAAATCAATGAAAGTTTGAGAAGTTTTTTTTTTATTTCTATCACAGTCTGGTGTTAATTAATTATCAATTCAAAAGTTTTAATTTTTGAACACTCGAAATGCATGTTTTCGAAAGGAAAAAAAAAACAGTAAACTTATAAAGATTTTAATTAGTTTCAAGAAATCATAATCATTATGTCGAATCCATGTTTTATAATTCAGTTAAGGCATATTAATTTTTTTTCTATCAATTTTTTAATGCGGTAGATTTAAGTTTTATCGATTTAGTGAATGAAATTCTTTTTGTCGGGGGGGAGTTTTCAAATGTTCATCTGAACATTTGTAAATGCGGGATTTATTTTTTTTTTTCGATTTAGTGAATGAAATTCTTTTTGTCGGGGGGAGTTTTCAAATGTTCATCTGAACATTTGTAAATGCGGGATTTATTTTTTTTTTTAAATCGTTAAAGTGCGTGAAAATAACTGGCGAAATTTTTATTTTATTTTAAAAACGGATTTCAATAAACAATATTTTATTTTTTCTTCTATTTTCGATTGAAATTCCGTATCGAAAATTAAATAAAGCAGTTTGGATAAAAATTCTGAACGTTTTTCTTCTTTTTTTTCCCCCTGTATTAAATGTTTGTAGACGAAAGGCAGATTTAGTAAATCTAAGTAAAAAACTTCGCTACAGATTTTTTTTTTAAAGTTTACCTGCTTCCGTAATTTAAATAAATTTGTGTATCAAAAAATAGCGTTACGAAATATATATATATTCTTTTTCACCTTTAAGGCAAATAAAAAAAATATCATTTCTATTTTTATCTCGAAATTTTTCTTCAAAATTGAATATAAACTTGAAAATATTTTCATCTTTTTTTGTTGAACAGATTTTTTTTAAGAATTGATTTTTTAAAAAAATTCTTTAGATGAACTTTCAATTACAAACACTTATAAGACATTATTCAGCCGAATGCAATACTACTACAGCATTATTTTATAGTTCCTGTTTTACTCAACCCAAGAAAACTATATATATAATAAAAAAAGGGAGCGATAATTACTTCGTTGGCATCATTTGTAACTGCAAGGGTTCCTTTCATTTTTACTTTCAACCAGTTAAAGCCATTTGTCTTCCAACAACTCGGAGAATTTCCATTCAAGTCATTTAGCAGTTATTAAATTGGATGCCATGTAGCAATTATTGTTGGTCGTTCTCCCATTGCGTTTACAGTCAAAAGCTGCAACTCTCCCTAGTACTTTAAACGTGTATCGAATGTCACATCTACCCCGTGACACTTCTCAAGGATGCAACAACTTTTCTCTACTTGATGATGACATAAACTCGTGCTGTTCAATGTCACATGTTTTTGTCTCTCCTTCCGATTATCCGAACGAGTTTCAATAACTTAATAACCGTCTTCCATACTAAAACAGTAACACCTTTTAATATTTTTTCATTTATAGTTTAGTTTTATCGTTCTAGCTCAAAAACACTAAACGATCGTTTCGCTAGCTGACTCGTTGAAGGTGTTTTTTTTTTCAGACGTTAAATCGTTACATTAATTAATGGTTACATATTAAATGACGAAAATTAATTTTTAAATTTTGTATAATTTTTTTAAACAAAGAATAAATCCCGGTTAATAGTAATTCATTGACTAATTGGCGTTGAAATTATACACGCGATTACAACTTAATAGCTTATTATAGATCTTAAATTATACGTCTGAGTTTTTACATCGTCTTTTTATTTTTTAATTTTTAGTTAACAAAAAAAAATATTCTATATAATTTAGATTTTTTTTTTCTGGAGGAGTGTAAATACCAGTTGTTGGTTTATAACTTTTCTTAGAAGCATTAATAAACTGGAGGCGAGTGAGAAGACTCTAAGAAGCCTGCAGCGTTGATTAAGACCTCTCCAGTGTGTATGTCGAGCTGTAGATGATTATAAAAGGTTGACTAAACATTTAACCAAACTCCAGACGCATTTGGGAGTTGCTTAAGGAAACAATGGATGCCAGTAAATCATAGAGTTTATAGATAGGTAGAAGAAAAAGTAAAGTAATAATGGTAAACGTTTGATATTATCTCCCAGAAGTTCTAGGGAGCTAGCGCTTCGGAGTAAGTAATAGTGATATTGTGCACAATGAGAGAATCTAGTGCCTTTACTCTTTGACCAAAGAGGCTTGTAGAATTCCTTACAAACGTCTACCGATTTCTTAGAGATAAAAGATCAGAGTTCTTTGCAGAGGTGTATTACTTTCTGGCACTAAGGGTGGGAAGAATAGAGGGGGGGAAAAGCGATGCCATTCTTTCTAGAAGCAACCACTGCTAGAGAGTTCTTTTCAGTCTGCAAATAATCGCAGCTGAAAATCCCTAAAGTTAGAGATGTACAAATCCAGGAAAGTCTCTTTTAAGTTGAAAGAAGATTATATAAGAATGCAGCAGAATCGTCTGCAGAAATTCTAGGCTGTCATACGGAGAACTTTATATATATATTTTTTATTTTTTTTATTTTTTGAACTTTTTTTAAAACTGTTTG
The DNA here is from genome assembly GCA_000484575.1 of Olivierus martensii. NCBI lineage: Eukaryota > Metazoa > Arthropoda > Arachnida > Scorpiones > Buthidae > Olivierus > Olivierus martensii. Next base: position 69,828 of record AYEL01071179.1, read on the forward strand.
AAAGGTTTATTAATAATTAAAACTTTCTAACATCACCACCACTCTTTTTCCTTTTTAAAATTGATCATAAATTCTTCGTAAATTAGCTCTTAAATTTTTAATTTTCTGAATTTGTATATTTATAATTTAATTAGGAAAAATCTTAATGAATATAAAACCGCATATATTAACGACTCCTTCTTTTTATATTTAACCAAAATCGAATTAAATTTAGTGGACTTTTTTTCTGTTTTAGGAAGATTAATTTTTATAATTGAGTTTGCGCAATACTAAAAATTACCAGCCGCAAAAACACGGTATATAAATTTAACCAAACTTGGCACGGCTGAATGTAGCAATGTGACACACATATACATAGTCTGTAACACATACGTCAATCATAAACAGCATCTCGTGTTCATGTTGTAGATCTTACATCACTGATAAAGAACTGATTATCTGTTGTTTTAAATTATAAAATTTACACATATTTTAGTCTGTAAAAGGAAGCGAGTCGTAACTAATCTAAAGAGAATGAGGTTATCATTAGATAAACCTCGTTCTATTTATAATGCGACGAAACTTGCTTTAAAGGGGGAGTTTTAATAAATTTTGCATCCTCTTAACATTTTCGGTTTAAAAAAAAATATATATACACACCTTTTTCTGCCATCTATGGACAACTATATTAACTAAAACATTTATTAATGACGAATTTATTTTAAAAAAATAAAAGCGAAAGATGCAATTGTCTGCTTACATCATTTTTTTCTAAATAGTATTAGCGTATAAAGCGAATGATTTTTTTATTTTTTTAATGCGGTCACTTAATGCGCTTATTTTATGGAGTAACAATTCATTTTTACAGATTTAAATAAAAATTTTAATGCTTAAAAACATTAAAAGTTAAAAGCCCATTATGCGGCTTTTCTGTATGTTACATTTCTAAAAATTATTCTTGGTCTTAAATGGATTTTATACTTATCTAATAGCTCTTTTTTTTTAATAGACTAAATTGAATATTTTAAAATCATTTTTCTCGAAAAATTACTTCAAAGCAGTAAATGGACTGGTTAATGACATTCCAAATATATATATTTTTTTTTATGTTCGCAAATTTTCTGCAGGAACGATTTAAAAAAACAATCATAAAAGCGCCTCTTAATGATTATAATAGCATTTTAATCGCTAATTAATCGATTATTTTATTTCGGTATCGTTTTCGGGTTTATCTTCAATTTTATTTTTTTTTTTATTTTTCTCTTTCTCTAGTTAAGAGATCAATTAATGTAGAACTTAATCGTAAAAATCTTTTTCGACCTTGTAAAATTACTCAAAGCCAACCCACATATGGAGGTGCTATTAAAAGTCTTCATTCTTAGTCCTCGAAGGCTGAAGAAGTTAGCCTTGAATCGTTCAAAATATATCGAACAAGCAGCTGTTGCACTTTTTAGAATTTATTACATAGATACAACTTTATTAATTTACATATTCACATCGTCAGCTTATGTCCTGGTTTTTATTAGTAAACATGTGAAGTGCTGCTTTCTAGTGAATATCACTTCATTCTGTACAGTACTTAAAATTCTTCTACATTATAGTGATCGTATATTTCCAGAAAAATGCTTAAATTTTCTTTGTGATATTTGTATGAGTGCTTTGAATTTATTATGTGAAGTTTGCAAGTTTAATATGAAATATACGTGATTATAAGATTTGTGTAAACAATAATAAAATTTTACATATTGCTGTTAATAATAGCAATCGTGTGTTTCTCGTATTAAAATGCATTCTCCCTTTATAATAGGTGAAATATACGCATCTCATGAATCATAAAGGGAGAATGTATAGTAGAGCGTCCATTATCCGAACAATTGTCACCCAAAAAAATTTAAATATCTTTTTAATGCACTGGTTATGCTGAAGTATTATTTCTACTGCTTAATACATTTGTTTCCGATTAACATTTTACATTTGATTCCATTCGAACATATATGCAGTATAGCATAGAAATAGTCATACCCCTAGATTTGGTTCCTCGACTTACGTCGCTTCGGACTTACATTTTGAACTGTCATCATTCCCCAAAGTTTGTTTTAATTTGGAGTTATGGCTCTTCAGCATCAAATTTTTGGAAAAAAATCTTAGTTTTCAAAATAAGACCTATAGTATTTCTTTTAGTTATAAATGTTTCATTTATATTAATTATGTAGGTACATAACAATTGTTTTGATAAGTGAAAAGAGACTTATGGACATTTTCGAGTTATGGCATAAGTCTGGAACATATGAGGTGACATAACTCCGGCATAACTTCTGTTGTCATAAAATGCTTGTAGTCTTACAAGCATATCCCGGAACATACCTGCGATCTTAATTCGTCATTATAAAAGTTGTGAACGTTTTTGGATATTATTTACAAACCATTCCCTAATAATTTAATTATAGCCCAATTACACTTTTTTTATAAATTATACAACCATTTGATTAACGAAACTGCCTTGGTCCCAATCAATTCAGATAATTTATTCTATTGTATTTTATAATAACACATTTTTTGGATATTATTTACAAACATTCCCTAATAATTTAATTATAGCCCAATTACACTTTTTTATAAATTATACAACCATTTGATTAACTAAACTGCCTTGGTCCCAATCAATTCAGATAATTTATTCTATTGTATTTTATAATAACACACACAGAATTTGTGTAGATAACAACAAAATGTGTGTTGCAATACGTGACATAATTTATTTATGACCGCAATCATGTTTATTTCATATATTATTAAACATTTCCTTTGTGAGATTTATTTATACAGTAATAAAGTATACTATATTTCATGTTTTTCAAAGGGAATGTGCGCTTTATAATATGGAGTTCATGACTGCTATTTCATATTTTAGAAAAAAAATATGCATTCTCGTTATTATTAGCTACACAAATCCTGCGATCATAAATATTTTGCATATTTCGTGCTGTATTTATATACTTCATGTACTATAAAGTACAAATACACTTATATACTGCATTCATATGTATTTTAACAAAGATATATAGGATTATTTTCAAATTTGAAAAAATTATAGTCATCATTATCATGTATTTATTTTAGATTATAAATCACACAATCCATTTTATGATACGTGAAATGTGTGTCATAAGATTTGACACAGTATATCATTAAAGGAAATACTTAGCAGTCATGTATATTTCACGTATTATCATAACTCATTTCACGTATTGCAGATACATTGTAGGATTTGTGTTGTATATAATAAAATCTCGTGTATTTTAAGTGTTTATATAAATAAATACATTGTTTTCATTATAAAATACAAAGAATATATTTCTTTTATCGTATATAAAATCATATATTACTGAAACCTGGCTGGCTGGATATCCCTTCTGCAATCGAATCACTGTACCGATTCTTATAAATAGGGTTTCGTTAGAAAAGTCTAATCCTCTGATTTCTGTGACAACCAAAACTTTATTGTCATTAACAATTAAAAAATTAAGGAATAAAAATTAAATTAAAATTATAGTTTCTCTAAAAAGACAAAATCTGCAGGTGGCGCTATAACTTAATAATGGCCGCCATCTAATGATTTGTATACGAGTTGGAGGAGTTTTTCAAGTAAAGATCAAAGACTCCAAAGTAAAGATTAAGGCACAAGATTTCCGCTCGTTTATATGAGCGGTAATATCTAGTATAATAATAGTAATACACAAATTTTACACTGAAAATAGGTGAAATATGAGATTGCAGTTATATTTTACGTATATAAATAACATATTATTTTTATGAAACGTGAAATACAATAATTATAAGATAATATTTTACAATACATAAAACGTGCTATACGGTAAATGTTATTAATCATTGAAAGAAAAAAAATATATTTTCTTTTGTAGGATTTGTATAGATGTTAGCAATCATGTATATTTCATATAAAACAACGCAAATTTCATAAAATATATACGCTACATGTATATTTTATGAAATGTGTGTGTTTACTGTTAGATTTGATAGATGACAGTGATGGTGTAATTCTAGTGAAACAGCGAATACATTTACGTCCTTAGAGGTTGTAGATGCCAGTAGCTACTTTTTAGAAAATATTGCTTAAAACATAAATTTTTGTTATTGTCGGCGATCAATTTAATCTTAAAAATAGATATAAAAACTATAGAGAGGAGAGAGCACAGACCTAGATTGCATTTAAGGTAAAGTTTTGTCAGCTTAGTTCAAGCTAACTCGAACAAAAGAAATAACGAAGGTAAGCTTGTTGGATTTATATAAAGCTTCTTATATCTTTTTTTTTTTTTTTTTCTTTTTAATACGTTGGTAATTTAAGAAATTCGCCACAAAGTAAATACCAGTTTTTGTCCGCGATTTCATAATTTACGAAGAAATTTTAATTATTTCCGCTATGCATAAAAGTAGTCGGGTTTTTATGTTACGCCGAAGAATTCCGAAGAATTTTTGAATATAAAAAAAAATTCAAAAATGCAAATTACGGTTACGTATATGTATATTTAATATATAAATTTAATATAAAACTGGAATTAGCAATTCGATACGCCAATCAAGAGAGGAAAAATAGCCAAGGTAATTTTTCACTTTGTTAAATTTCGTCATGTGCCAATCAAGTCTCTGAAACCAGCTTAATTTTCATGCAAAGTGAGAATCCTGTCGTCTTATACACTTCAATTAATTGCAGTTTACTAGCCATGCGAGAAAAACTCGAATTAACCATAATTAAGACTTATCCACTTTTCCTATTGTCTGCCTAATCACTTTTAATATTAAAAAAAAAGAGGGCGAAAAGCTTGACGTTAATCTATACAAGCGCGGACGACATCTGTTTTTAATCACATTCTGTGAAAAGTCCCGATCCGTTTTCGTAATTAAGAAAGTAATTTTAGTATGAAGACATTCGAAAATAAATACAGATTAATTCTTTTATATTGTATTAAAGTTTCTTCTCTTAGTGTGGGCAGATAACAGCTGTGGAATCGAATTTACTTTCCGGTAAATATGTAACGTTATACTATCGTAATAACGTTAATTAATACCGATATATTCCCATTCTTACATAAAACTATATTAAATCTCTAGTTTAAAATTTTAAAAAATAACTTCTTTTAAATAATAATATGTACATGATGATAAATTATTATTTTTATAGTTTTGCATCATTTACAATATATTCTTCTTTTAAATAATATGTACATGATGATAAATTATTATTTTTATAGTTTTGCATCATTTACAATATATTGAATTTCGTGATAGGGAATAAAAATAACTTCTGAAGTAGCGATTTTTGTGTTGATAGGCAATTAAAATTTATATTTTTTAAAGTGCAAACATTATTATTACTTAAAAACCTCTTAAAAATCGTACAAAGAATCTGCTTTGTCTGTGTATATATTATATATTCATTCAGTAGAAAATTTTAATTGGATTTTAATCTGTCTTTAAAATCGTTTCAAGTATCATCTTTAAAGTTACTGAACGCTATATTTTCAAAAGAAATTTTTAAGTTATAAGCTGCAAACAATTGTATAAACCCTCTTTTTTTAAAATTAGCATATAAATAAAATTTTTATTAGTTAGATAATTAGAAATCGATAAAAACAGAATTTATCTTCATAAGTATGAGGATCATTATTAAGCATAAGGTAGCATCGAAGGATATTAAAAAATGGTAAATATACTACTCGAAGTTTCTAAAATGTAAAAATCTTTATTTTTTTCCTTTTAATTCTTCAAGAATCACTTGAAACTCGAGTTACATTTTAAATGGTGTGCTTCAGATAGCATAATTTTATTCAGAAAAAGAACCTCATCGCGATGACAAGTAATGTGATATTTTTATGATTTGGAATTTTTATTTTTCCACGGGGGAAAAAACCCTCTCGAAAACTTCAAATTGCTTTCTGAATTGCATAATTTAGATAAATTATGGATTCGGATGATACAATTTTGTGAATATTTGCTGTAAACAGTGTGACAGTCTGGAAAGACTTGGAACATTCGAAACGTTCATAAAAAAAAGGCAACTGGGGAGTACGTTAGCACCAATTAAATTGATTTTTGGTTTGTTATAGCCGTTGTCGATGTGAAATTGTTCTGTTCTATTAATGATACAAGTATACTCGGATAAGATATCCGGGTGGTATTCGATATCCTAATTGTCTTGCCTTACAGTTAGTTCTTTGCAACGGGATTGAAAAATCGATGATGATAAGTTTTTTTTTATAAATAAAAATTTGAACTACAAATTTTTAGAGAACAAAAGTTTTTATTAAAAATAACATCTTTTTAATGTTATGTTTTTCGTCGGGATAACAAAGTTTTTTTTTATAAATAAAAATTTGAACTACAAATTTTTAGAGATAACAAAAGTTTTTATTAAAAATAACATCTTTTTAATGTTATGTTTTTCGTCGGGATAACATTCGTAAAATGCGAGAAAAAAGAAATCTAAAAGTTTGAGTTATGTGCGTGTGGTCGTTATGCTTTGCCTTAGTTTGATACAAAGCAGATACAGTTAAACGTTTTTGAAACTTTTTAAATTGCAGCTAAATTCTTGTATTCCACTCAAAGAAAACGTTTAAACATAATTTACTAATTCGACACGTTTAATCCTGTATCGTGTTGCATTTTATAGTAAAAATTCGTATTTTATACGTAGAATAGCGTAAGGATGGTAGATATTTTTTGTAAATATATATATATATATGCAAATTATAATCGTCCAAGTGACCATATGTAGTTTTCTTATAATAAAATATATATTTATATTATAGAAAATGTGTAAAAGAAGCACGTATTGAGTTACTCTATAGCGATATTTACAGCAAGACATTACTGTACACGAAAAAAAAACTTTTATGGATAGTTCATCATGTACTATTTCCTTCCAAAAATAGTGAAGTATAATCTTTATAGTAATTTTCGTAAAGCGAACAGGTAATTATCTAATTTTCCTCTCCAATGACATAACTTTTTCTCGTCCCAAAATGGCAACAGCGGCAATAAAATTCTCTCTATATAGCTCCAATTAGGCACGAATTGCGGAAACTTAATTTTTAAAAAAATCTATTGCCATTTTAAATATTTTAAATTAACTTTTATTTTATGGTGGAATTTTCGAAGGAAAATTATTGTATATAAATGTCAGAAGTTGCTCTATATACATTAACAAGCTTTAACACTCGACTTAATCTGATTCGCTCTATAATTAGGTATAACGGAACAAAATCCTAATTCGAATTTGTTACTGCTAAACTTAAGAATGTTCTTGAAAATTAGTGTTCTGGCTCGTTTCATCCTACTGCATCGATCTAAACAACGGATGAATTTTGATAAGTGCTCTTAATACTATTACATCTCATAGTTATCCATGTTGATATTTAACAGATATCTGCCATGAGTCTGTAGTGCATTCCGAATTATTATTATTATTATTATTATTATTATTATTATTATTACTACGTCTAGTATGCAACAGTGCACTAATTTTTTCCTCTCTTCTCATTTATTACATTACATAAATTCTCTCACCGTCACGTTCGCTCTGGTCACATAACTAAACTGCTCTTCTACAAAACTGTCGAACGATTTTTAAAACTCGTAACGCGTGTTAGATTAGATTAAATTATTATATTTTTGCTTAAAAAATATAAAAAAAAGTGATAAAAATTTTCACACTAAATTAGACAGAACCACATAATAATAATAATCTAGAAAGAGGGAGAAGAAAGAAAAATCTTCTGCATCGCAGAAACAATTTAAAGAAATCTTCATTTTAATAACACAATTACTTTAATTACTGCAACATTAATTCCATTTAATTTATGTTAATGCTTACAAATTAAACTAGAAAAAAAAAAGTTTTTTTTGTTAATTTTTAATTCTCTTTAATGTAACTAATTGAATTATTCCACACCATTTTTCCATTATTATTGTACCTGGTTAAATAATAATAATCAATTTATTAGCTGAAAATTTTAAATTTTGAGATACTTTTTTTACTGTTAACAAAAAAAAAAAATTTTATTGATATATACCGCATGTTTTTAAATAGGTAAAGGCATCTGGAAAAAGATTTAAATATTTTAATAATAGAATGGCATTATAGATCGACATGTTTTGATACAGTCGCCATCGTTCTGCAAGGGAAAAATTTTATAAACAAAAAAAAGAAGAAAAATACTTTGTGCTTTCTTCCAATGTGTTTTTAAATGTAAGAGCACAGACTGACCTCATCAATAATTCATTAAAAATGTATCTTAGGGTTAGGTACATCATATCTTTTACTTGCTATCGACTTTTTAAACGTTTTTTTTTTCTTTTAATTTCGAAGGCATCTGGAAAAAGATTTAAATATTTTAATAATAGAATGGCATTATAGATCGACATGTTTTGATACAATCGCCATCGTTCTGCAAGGGAAAAATTTTATAAACAAAAAAAGAAAAATACTTTGTGCTTTCTTCCAATGTGTTTTTAAATGTAAGAGCACAGACTGACCTCATCAATAATTCATTAAAAATGTATCTTAGGGTTAGGTACATCATATCTTTTACTTGCTATCGACTTTTTAAACGTTTTTTTTTTCTTTTAATTTCGTGAAGTTTATTTTAAAAATTGAACAACTTCTAGAATCTTAAAAACAGTTTCTTCTCGTTGATGTATTTTTTTTTTCTTCCTCTCTTCTTCCTGTTTTCGATTCTAGAGCTATGCGTGTAAGTCCCTATAAACCTGAAGAAAGAAGACGAGAACAGATCAATAGGAGAAATAACACTTCTTGTAAAAGCTATCTCTTACCTCTCTTCTAATGTTCTGATAAATTTAATTAAGAAGATAGAAAATGCTCTCTGGTAATCGCTAAAAATGCAATCCTCTCCAATTTTTCATCATTCTCGCTTTATACAATTATATTTCTTCATTTGCTAGTGAAAACAGAATACATTTATTATTATTTTTTATTTTAAATATCTGCAATAACTATTCTTACACATTAGAACAGATATTTTTTTATTTTATCTCTGGAAGAAAATCAAATTAATCGAGTTTACTTCACATCTTCCCATTTTTTTCACAATAATGTTTAAAAATTACTATTTTTTATTGTAATACTTGCTTTTTAATAGAGATCTATCGCAAAGGAAAAGAATATAGCATTTTGCAACAACAAAGACTCAACAGTTTATCTCTATCATCATTTATCATTGACACCTTCCACGGTTCCAGTTGATCAATCATTGTTTCTCCATCTGTTCTAAACATCACCTGGTAGTATATTCTCTAAATCGCATCTTTCTTAGTAAACGTTATATTATTCATCAGAGTTGTGTGTTTTCTGTTCCCCTTTTTTTAATGTTTAAAAATTCACCACGCGTACTTTTTTTAATAAGATAATTACTGCGAATTTCATGCAAATTTTACAATGTCTCGAGCATGAATATGCATTCCAAAGATGGCAAAATTTTTAGAAATTTGCGTATAATTAGATTACAAACTTCGTAGAATTAATTTTTCGTTCATAAATCTTATTTGACACACCGAATCGAACTAAAATTTTCCATATTTAATTTAATCAATCAAATGTGTTCGGTGTTGCTTTTACGGTTATCGTTTCGCACTTGGTCTGCTCTATATTGTAGATAAATGAACGGCCACTTTTGCTGTTTTATGTGCCGATCCAATTTTAGTTGACAGGTTTTGGGAAATCATATCTAGAATTCCCTAAGCTGTCAATTCTTCTATGACAGATGTCACAAACATTTCTATATATTCCATTGACGTCATTTTCTGTTTCCACAGTAATTCCTTCGCAGTTGTCCCCCTTTTTTTTCAACGATTGTTTTGCTTGTTGCTGAAAAGAACAAAATTCGGTAGTTTATTTTTTCTTCTTGATATAATTCATACCGATTTATTTTTTGTGATAGTTCTAAAACTCTCTTAATCGTGTGCCATTAATACGGATTTTTGTATTAGGAGAACTACGATGCGTCATTACTGAAACTAGTCTAGTTGTTGATAAGAAGACTTATTGCTAACTTGGAGATTATACTAGAGGAGCCGCATAAAACATGCTAGTGAAGACAAATCGCTAGAACTTGCCAAGTGATTCATTAAGAGTAGTTAATTATTGAAGTCGATAATTCTAGCGAATTAAGTGGTGATACACTATTGAAACCTATTTGACATCTTAATCTGATTATACTGAAACTGTAATATATTAAAATTTATATTTTTAAATAGCTTAAAAGTTTAAAAGTAGTTTCATTCAGATTTTTACATTTCTAAGTCTGAAAATGTCATTGAATTCGAAAATAATTTTTTTTTTTAATATTTAAATAAATCTTTTAATTTTTGAGCTTTTTAGTTTTGAAAAAATTTAAAGATATATTAAAATTTCTTTTCAAAGCTCATAATCAAATCAAATGAATATATTTTTTTTATTTCTATCGCAGTTATCATTACAGATTTTTATCCAAAACTGTACAATAGGAAATATTAAACGATGGCATAATCTAATAAGAGATAATTAATTTGCCTGGAGTAAGAAATTTCGGTCAGGAGACAAGACAAGATCAATATTATTTTTTTCTCCTCCTCCTCTTCCTTGGTTAAGATTACCTTCTATGATCTGGGTAAAGTAAACATACAAAACTCATGTGTTCTGCATTAGTTTGTGACACACGCCTCTGCTTTGGCCCTTTTGATAAGAACGTTCTTTCTAACCAAAAGAGAAGTGTCCTTATCAGAAAAGCAGTTATATATCCTTTCTTGGTATTCCTACCTGCTCGAAGGAGGTTAATGAACTTGAAAGTTTTCGAGACATCGTCTTAGTATGCGACGATTACGCTTCTCCAGTTTTGATGGTTAATATAAAATCTATCTCTAAACGTTTCTAAGCAACTAAACAAATTAATAATTATCTACTCAGCATCCGTGTTGATGCTTCTAGTATTTCAAATTTGTTCCGATAAACTACATGTGGCGGCAACTAAGCAGAAATGATGTACTGCAATCTTCTGCACTAGTGTCATTTCTGCGGTCCGTTAGAGTTCAGAAAATTATGCGGCTCTTGTCTGTTCTACCTTGTTGCGCCTAATGTACTGACTCTTGATTAATGGTATAGTGAATGGGAATTATTCTCGCGTGTATTAATTATTTTTGCTATCAGTGTTATTGGAATGTAAATATCAAAATGATACTTTGTTGTAGAACAAACCGTCTGCCATGACTCCAATTTACATTTGTTAATTGGAATTTTGTCTAAATGTCATCCGTTTGGATGAATTTAACCCGTTAATTTTCTAAATTAGACTGATTCCTTTTAGAAAACTCGGCTCTGAATAGAGATGCAGAGATTACACGCTAGAATGATTTTATTTTTTTCCTCCTCTCGGATTTTCTTTCGTGTTTTCTGCATAGCTACATACGAATGCTTTTCTTACTATTCTTTTTTTTAAAATTCAAAATATTTTTTAAATCTAAAATTTTCATTAAAATTTTATTTTTCGTCTTTTCTTAAAGGAATTTTTCTAGGGTGCAACGCACTCGACAGTTTATATAATAAAAATATAGTTAAGATATTTATTAATGGAGTTGCTTGTCTTGTATTAATTTCCGTGCTGATCCATTAATTATATCCATAAGAATAATAAAAATCGATTTGCGAAGAGGTGAAACCAGGGTGAAACTGGTTGCATTTATTAAATAAGATACCTAAAAAAAATTTTAAAACTTTTATAGTTTTTAACCGGAGTTTAGCTTATTATCCAGGATGGAGATTTATCGTTTTAGCTAAAAAGTATTTTTATGAAAATCGAAAGAATTTTCGGTCTGAAGGATCCAGATGTTCCGATAAGTATTTAAAGGATCGTCTCCCAGGATCGTTTAATGTCGTTGATTGGTTAATCGACAATAGCACTTAATGGAAATTCTTTAATTAGTCAAAGTATCGATTAGAAGGCTAGAGTTGTGGATGAAGTTCTCAAACTCCTGATCTATGTTTACATTGGTTTTCTGCTGATTAAGGACGAACTATTTTATTAGAGCTTGTGTGTGTTTAATTTATTCCCATTCTCGAGAGTCTTGTTAGCAAAAGATTTACTCGGTAAACTAATAAATTCGATAAGGAATTTAACGAATCATACATACTACCTAATTTGACTCAGAAATGAACTATTTTAAAAGTAGATAGTTATTACCTTTTGCCAAAAGCATAGAATGTTTGTTTTTTTAGGTCTCTTAAAGTGTTTTTGTTCGAGTAAAAATCGTCATCCCGAGAAAATAATGAGAGGTTAGTTACACCATCCTTTATCTCCGCATTCCTGCTTTATGCTAGTTTGTTTTATATGATCATCAAGCTTCTGTTGTTCCCATTAATGGGCGGAGTAACAAATGTGAGCCAAGAAAAGGCGTGGATGCTGCTTGATTTCTGTCAAATTAATGACATGGTCTGACACTAATGTATGTCGAAAGTTGTATGTTAAAACTTCTTTTTATCTAGAGCAATATCGAACATCGAATACAACTGACAATGTCTGAGATGAGATTATATATATGTAATGAAGACATTTTTAACGGCGCCAGTCTGATAGCTCTCTTACGTGTTCATATCTTGTCCATTTTTGGAAAGATTTTTCGATGGAATAAAGAATTAATAACATAAGTTTACTTCGATTATTTAAATATAAATAAATATATATATATATATAGATTTTTAACGCATTTCGCTTTACTCCTTTCTAAAATTTTCATATTCAACAAGAACGAATTTTAAGTACATTAAAATTGATTATAGGAGTTAAAACTCTAGAGTAATAAGTTTTAAATGGGAAAAATAACTTTGGTGGATAGTGTGTGTCAAATTGCTATATTCATCAATTAAGCAGAGACACGTATAAACTCTCAGATGATTAAGTTTACCAGTTTGTGAAGGACGTAAATACGAGATTAGACGATCTATCATGCGAAGAGCCAATGATGATAAATTCGTGCTTATCAAAATTCAATATAGTTATCTCTTAATAGATTTTTGCAAATTGGTTCCTGGAGAGAAAGCGAGATAGGATTAAATATTTATAGGGGGGATGGGAACACACGTTAAGTGTTAAATTCGTGCTATAAAAACTGTAGTTTGGAGATGTATTAAATAAACTGTCCTATCTGGATGGAGATCTAATAACTTTCCTCGAAGTTTCTTATCTGAATACTTGGGGTCAACAAACGCCAGTGGCGCTTTTGACATTGTTACTGAAACAAGAACATTAATGGACCACACCACTCTGCCAAAGACAGTCATTACATTTGCATTAACAACCTCGGTACTATGTACTTTTCTGCTTCTCTCTAGACATATTTAGACCATCCGAGCCTATTCACTTTAATAATTATGTAACTCTTAACGTAAGTTGGATAAAGGAATTGGCTTAATATATTTTTTCTAATTAAATAAAGTGCTCTATCTTCATTGCCGAGGTAGAAAAATAAAATAATAAAAAAAACTCATGTTTTCCGTAAATGCATCTATATAATTATCGAAGTTTTTGAAATTTTAATTTCTCTTCTTTCTGATGATGATGACGATTAGTGATTTATTAAAAATTTTTTTTTATAAAAATCACACGTGATGTATGTTAATCTTTTCGGGATTTTCAAAATTTTTCTATAAAATCGTTGGAATTTAATGATTTTAAAACATTTTACACTTATTTTCGAATGTTTTAAATATACTAGTTAAGCATTTTGTCGTACATTAAATGGCTTTTTATGACTCGAATTTTCTATTAAAAATAGAAATTTTTCTTTTTAAATCAAAACTATAAATCTCTTTTCCCATTTTAATTCGGCAATTTGGCCATTTTATAACATTTTACTATTTCCTTGGTTAATAATAAAACAAGCGAGATTCGAAGGGTGTGGCATTTTCGGTCTTCAAGTCGTGTTTATTGACGTTCACCTCGGCTTTTAAACTCAGAATATTTTATTTTTTTATATAAAAACAAAATTTAAACATCGATTTTTTTTAATATTAAATCATCGGAATTGTAAACAAATTTTATGAAAAAATTTTTTATAGCTTTCATATTTCGTTTTTCGATAAAATTTAACTACAAAATTGTAATCCTCTTTTCGTTTATCATAGTTTTTCTTCTTTATATTCATGTTTCTCTATATTATATCCTGTTGGGGAAATGTAATTACGTTTCTATTTTTAACTTCCTAAATAAATAAACACTGTTATATAATAATCTTTATTATTTTTTTTCTTCTGAAACTGCCAACTCAGATCACAATTTTTCTATAAGCTTATCTATCCAATCGATCCTTTCTTATAAAGCTTACAGAAGTTTAAAGATAACATCCACTTTTATATAATTTTTGATCAAGTGTTGTCTTTAGGAAAAAAAAAGGGGGGGAGAGTTCTCCTTTAATAATGGTATTTTCATTGAAGAATTTTAAAGCAAACTATCCTAAATGCATTTTTTTTTCTTATTTACTTGTTAATATATTAAAGAATTAATTATTATTTAGATAAAAACTGACTTTTTTTTTAATAAAACGATAGGAAACGAAAAATTTAATTATATATTTTTTAAATTTCTCTTTAAGTAAACAATTCTCTCGAGCAAAATAAAAAAAATACATTAGATTTTTAAATGAAATTTTGAATTTTTAAAATCTAATGTCTTCGCGAATAATTAAACTTAACGATGATTATTTTTCGTAATTTTTCATTTTTTTTTCTTATTTTTTTATATCGTTATCAAAATTTCATTATAGAATTTGTCATGTCTTATAAAATTTTAAATATTCTTTTTATCTGTTTTTAACTTCTTCACTACTTCATAAATTTTAATGAACTGTTTTGATAAGAATAGAAGAAGAAAAATATATATTTTGTATATTCACAAAAGCATTATGAAAATTAAAGTAACAAAAATTTACGTGTGCAGATTTTTTACTTTTGTATACCTTCAACTTTTGAATTTATTAAAATAATAATAATAAATTTTTTTTTGCTTTATTAAATATTAATAATAATAATAATAATTTTTAATAACAAAAGATACCATACAAATTTAAAATTCCTTTTTCGCTTCTGATAATCGTAGAAAATTTTTCTGAAAAGTTTGATTTTTGTATGGTATCTCGTTGCAAAATGAATATCTACCTAACGTAATCCCTTCAACAATATATAAATTAAAAAAATACATTTTTAGTATTCTATGCGCTTTATGTAATATTAAACATACGAGTAGATTGAAGACAATAGAATTTATTAAAATTGAAAAACATTAGATATATCAAATTTCAAGATTGAAAATAAATTTAAATTTTTTTAATATTTTCAGAATTTTACAAGTAACAGAATGAAGACATTCTTCATCGTTACTGTGCTAATTTTCTACCACGTTCAAAATTTGGAGGTAAGAAAATTTTCTTAACTAATGATGTACTAGCTTACCTAATTAAATATATATGAAGAGGGGAAAAAAATGGAGTTCGCCTTTTAGAATAATTAGGCGAACAAAGATAAACGAGTAAATCATATCGAGAGATTATAGCCGCTAATTAATGATGGCAGTACAATATATTACTTAAGAAAAAATAATTATTTATTGTAATGATCATTAATTTATTATTATTATTTTTTTTTTATTTCGGGATTAAGTCTTTTTATTATAAAAGGAAAATAATTTTTCCCCTTTTGAAAAATTCAAGAAGTACATCCAATTTCCAATGAAATATTATTCCTATTTCCCCATAGCATGTATTCCCATTTCCTACAGAGGGGAACATCACTTCCAATTCAACAAACTCTCAAAAGCCATATAGGTTTGTTCGAAAAATCATTACTGGGGTTTGTCTAGGGGAAAAATAGAGATGATGCCAAAACTCTGTAAATCAAGTAAGATCAAAGAATCGTGACAGTTATCTATGACATGGATAATTCTAATTTAATAGAAATTTATCGAATTTCGTTTGGTAGTGGAGTCGAGAGAGAGAGAGAGAGAGATAATGGTTGTCATTTCTTTTAGACGATGGCATCAATATTCTAAAGTTTTTTAAAATGACTTTTTAAGTGATGCGGCCGCTCTAACTTGTTATATATACGGTATTATAAGACGTATTTTTCCCGAAATGTCCTCCTGCATTATATATTTTTACAGCATATTACTTAAAAAAAGTAATTTTCCGCTGACGCATTGTTTGAATAAATTAAAAAAATAATAAAATAATAAAATATTAGGTTCAACTATTGCTTTTTTAATATTCGATCTCAGAACTATAAGCTTTAATAAATTCACGAAAAACTTGTCATTTTTACTTTTTAAAAATGCAAAATAATTCATTAAAACTTTGTCGAATATGATTATTGTGTTAAAAAAAGATGTTTTTTAATCCTTTCGCTCTCACGTAATAATCTCTAGATAAAATAATAACTATCTTCAAGAACTAATTTATTAGTTCAGAAAGTTATTTATAATAAATGGTCTGGAAGGTTTTTTAATATAATGTTCTGAGAATAATATTCTCAGAACTATAAGCTTTAATAAATTCACGAAAAACTTGTCATTTTTACTTTTTAAAAATGCAAAATAATTCATTAAAACTTTGTCGAATATGATTATTGTGTTAAAAAAAGATGTTTTTTAATCCTTTCGCTCTCACATAGTTATTATTTTATCTAGAGATTATTATCTTCAAGAACTAATTTATTAGTTCAGAAAGTTATTTATAATAAATGGTCTGGAAGGAATTGTAACCTCGAAAAGTTTCCATAAATCAAAGCACAAATAGAAAAGTTAATGGTTGATTTTATTGTAATGTTCTCGTGTAATATCAAGTATTACTGTTTGTGTTTAACACGAACATCACTTTAGCTGATACACGAGATTAGTTAAACTGTTGTTCGTGTCAGATAAATGATAAACTAGTTCCGTATAAACGGGAGTGGTTCGTATGACCTGCAATACTCATTGCCATGCACAGATGTACTCCCGACATTAGTACACAGAGCAATCTAGGGTGTGTTTTTTTTCCTTGTTTCTAATACTTCTGATTGTATAACGTAGTTCCAGTAGCATGAGACAATTTTTCACTATTTTTTATATATATAAATTTATTTTTTTTTGCAATTTACAATCGTGCATCACGGTTATTAGTTGTATGTAATATAGGGTGTGTTGGTCACATTATCTTGGCGATTAGGTATCAATCTTCTTTCTCGGAAATTTATCTTATTTAATAATCTGGGCTATGGTTGAAAACTTTATAAAAAAAAAAGTTGATGCATTAATGTATCGTATGTAAGTTATTTTGTAGTCGGTTCGGTTTACGAAACATGATACAGGTACATTAATTCTTCAATAATCCATGACAGAATTTTGTTAACATGGTTATGCTACGGATAAAAAATTATATAGATATCAATATTTATGTATGTAAAAAGTTAGTAGGAATGTTCTTTAAATTTGAGATAGAGTTAAAGCGAGACGTTTGAGATTTTCTTGCATGCTTTAGATATTTTTTTTACCACTATTGATTAGTCTGCGTTTTAAAATATTCATTTTTTTGCGAAATCCAGGACGTATGTTTTACGTCTATGACTAGAAATGTACTATTTCTTGAGTTTTTGAATTATTCATTCAAACTTCCTAATAAACTAGATGTGCAAGAAAAAATTTTGGCAATTTTTTTATATAAAAATCGGCAGTTTATTTTGAATTCTGCATTTTTTTTTTCTTTCTGAATAGAAGAAAACCATTATTAAATAACTTGTTAACAAATTTAGCATGAACAGATAATCAAAAGTTGATATTAAATTTTCATTTAAACCGATTAAAACGATTTTAACGGAATTGCTCGTATTTATTTACTTTATAACTTTATTTTCCATCTGTTTTCTTCTAGTTTGTGTGTAGATAATTAAGTGCACTCATCATAAAAACCACTTGGGCTCAACTAATGTTGTTTTATTATTATTATTATTTTTTTTTTTTCTCCCTCTGCGTTTTTGAATTACTTTTGCTGGTATTATTTCAATCAGCCTCTTTTGGCTCCTCGCCAGTTTACTTTAGGGGTTTGAAAGCAATTCGGAAAAATAAACAATATCTCTTGTCCTCCCTCACAGCTCTGTCCACACTTTGCTATAAACAACGCCTCTTCACCGCAGATGTAGATATGTAATTTCGATCGGTACAAGATTATTCTCGCTAACGGGAACAACCACCGCGTATTGCTAGCCTTGGGCATCGGGAACCTGTTCTGTTATGTTTATCAATTCATCCCATTAATGCGTTTCGGTACAAAGAAGCGGCCACCTTACATAGAAGCATTACATGGCCAAAGTGTGGGCGGCTTGTCTTTTTGGGGTGCGGAGAATGTAATAAAACTCGATCATCTTCATTGTTCGCCTGATGGAAGCTTCCACTCCCCGAATCTTTTACGATTTTTCGTGAACAATTTCCCCCCCTTTATTGATCGCGTTAGGTCGAATTTTACATTTTGATAGTTAGCTTTATTTTATTTTTATAAGTATTATTTCATAATCTAAACAGTTGCTTAAAATATCATTAATGATTTTTCATTGCGGCATATAGCGTGATGTGTGTTACATCAACAGTAAACAGAGTGCTAGTATTTTTAAATGGACTCTTTTTTAAATGCAGAGCTTATGTCGTATCCTCTCGTCGTAATAAAAATAAATTATAAGAGATGATTATTACATAACACGCAATTTCTACTAATGAGCGATTACGAACACGTTACGAAACGAACTGAAATGCGTAGATATAACTCATTAATAAAAAAATCGATAAATCGATCATGTGACTCTTCCCATTATCAAGATTTGATTTTTTTTTTTTCTGAAACTGAAAATTACCGAAATTGAATTATGTCTGTAATCATTATTGAGATTCGATTTTGATCATTTTCAATTATTGCGTCAGTAATAATAATTAGATTTTGATCGTTTTCAAAAATGATCAAAATCGAATCATCATAATGATTAGACAATTCGATTTTTATAATTTTCAGTTTTCATGCAATCATTATTACTTTTTGCAATAAAATGCATCAGTAATGACGATTCTGCTTTGATCATTTTTAAGTAACTTTATCCACTAGCGAGTCTCGGTAATATGTGATTTTTTTTTTTTTTTTTATCTGTAAATATTTATGCAAGAGATTGCTCACCACCTGGAACATCTTTTTTCACTTATTGCATCAATAATAATGATTCCATATCGATTTTGTTTCATCGGTTTTGTTCTTTGATAGGTTCCTTACAACATACTGTATATATGTGAATTTCACTGAAATCTGATATTTACGTCAGATATTGTGCTGACAGACAACGGATTGACCTAACTCATACATTCTTATTCCATTCTGAAATGGAAACAATCAAAAGCGAAAATTTGAAAGATTTTTATTTCACTTATATATTATTCAGAATGTTTTTAAAGTGCATTATGGTGAAAAATATTTATCTAAAGTTTTAAATAAATGACTTTAGTTCTTTTTTTTTCTAATTGGATTTATTTATTTTTATTTTTTTTTTGCAGTTTAAATTATACTATCAAACTTATTTATTACAAAAGAACTTTTCGAAGTTTTTTCCTACATTAAACGCAAATTCGAATGTTGGAAATTTAGTTTAAAATGAAGAAGAGTATTGAATGTTGCAAAATTCAGTCAGAATTGATACTTGCTGACAACTGATTTTTACTTCTCTAGACATTTTATTTCTCAAATATCCTTGAAAGCAATTTTTTTCTTAGAAAAGTATTGAGTTACTTTACCTTTTTTTTTTTTTTTTTCCTTATTTTTATAAAGTTTGACAGAAAATTATAAAAGTATCGAATTATTCTGAAGTTTGGAACGTGTTTTAAACTCGAAAATGCTCTTCGTTAAATCTTAATTATTGACAAATCTAGAATTTTCATGAAGTTTTTCCGATACGTTCAGCAAACAAATTAGTTCGTAAGAGAGAAGTATACAATTTCAGAAGAAAGATATCACAAAACAGTCATTACTGATATTCACTGGACCATTGAATTTTTCGAGGAAATGATTCTAATCCACAAATCAATATGCAGATCATTTCCAATGATAAATTTTTACGTATGTCGCGTAATTATTAAAATATTAAAGCAAAAATATATATATTTTTTTGATGATCTAATCGCATATTTCTATAATTTAACGAATTATCTGAAAAATCATTAAGAGAAATGGAACTAGTTTAAAAATGTAGATAAGGAATTGTAGAAAAAAAATTTTTTTTAATAATTGTCGATAAAGGCGAAATTTTATAAACTACATGGGGAAATTATTATAACTAGATATTAAGTGCATAATCCATTTCAGTTGTTATAGTTCTCATTTTCTGTTATATCAGTAGAGGTTATCAATCACTAAACTTGTCAGTCAGTTATTGAAGATAACCATGGTTTCAGATTGATAGAATTACTAGAATTGATCATGTTCGCATTACGTTTATTAATAAAAAATTAGATTTATTCCAAAATAAAAAAAAATTGTTTATAATAATCGAAATTTAGTTCTTATAATCTTTTTTTTATGCAGAAGAATATAAAAATTCACATTTTGAGTAACTTGCAATAAATTTTTTCCCCTTTTTGCAAATTTTCTTTTTTTTAATCACGAGTAATAGTTTTTTATGCATTTACATAAAATTTAATAACTTATCAATTATTTGTAATGTTTTCGATTTTCATATAAAGACGTCTCTATTTTAATCAACTTTTTTTTTTAGTTTAATCGAACTGATATAAATATTTTACATTATATCAAAAAAAATTCCTGATGGAAAAATAATTTAATGCGGTATCGATGCTTTGGAAACGTAATTGCATTTTTTTCTTTAATGTTATCTCTCAGTTAAAACAAGATTTTGATCTCGAAAATATATATTAAAAAAAAAACTGATTTTAAAACTAGAAAAATTCGATTTAAAATTCATCTTGGAAAGGAACAAATTGAATTTTTATTAAATAAATGATTTTATACAGTCCGAAATTTTTAATTTTCCTCGCTGTTTGTTTACTCTATTTTTATAAACCAATATCTCGTACGCCACAAACGTATCTTGGGTAAATAATTTTTGCAAATCGTTAAATTATTATATATATATAAATGATCTTAGCGAAGCGCAAGACACTCGTAAATATTTAATAAAAATATAAACGACCCGCTTCATTCTGCCAAAGATGTTGATTGATGCTCACTTATCCCCCATCAACTCTTCCTAGAATCTTTATTAACTTTAATGCAGTAGCAGATTTTATGCTAAAATATATTAAACTAACGTGAAATTTTAAACTTAATCACAAGAAATAAAAAAAAATGATATATATATATATATATAAAAATTAATAGGGTAAATGGGGGAATATGCCGACCTTAGTGAAAATTTTAAATTTATGAAAAAATAATGTACAACAAAATTTTATAAAATTTTGTAATTGAATAAGCATCACTTTTTACTCATTACCCGCAATTTTATAATACAATCTGGAATCTAAATGGTTCGTTTACCAATTCTGAGGTAAATCTTTGGAAATATCTTCTAATCGGTGCCGCTTTCGTCCATGGTTCTATTATAATTTTTGACTTAGTTTGATGAGATCTATCGAATGGTATCACATTTGGCAATTCTGTGATCTTTCGTCCATGGTTCTATTATAATTTTTGACCAGTTTGATGAGATCTCAATTCCGTGAAAAGCAGAATTCAGCCCTCTCCTTTAATAAATAGAATTTAAATTTATATATTATAACATAATTATAAATTTTTTATGAAATAATAAGATTAATTTAGTTTTTGTATTGATTTTGGTTGATCTATCGTCACATTTTTAATATTTAATAGGTTTATGATGATTATCTTATTTTTGCTATCTGTCTCATTCATCCACCTGGTAGCACTATCGTCATCCTCATCGTCAAAAGCCACCGAGCAAATATTTATAATGACAAAATAACTACAGTACAATGGCCAAAATATGCAAAAAATGTGTATATTCTATTCTTACAGAAACAAATATAGTCATTTCAATTGTTGTTGTAGTCATTTTAATTGTTGTTGTAAGTTCGAAATAACTTGTATATATAGACAAGGATTCAACTTGATTTCGAATCACATAAAATTCTTCCTACCACAAAAAATAAAATTGTTTTTTTTTTATGAGATCAAAACGGTTTTTTAATCCTGTTCATATTATCTGTATTATGTGACTTTTTGTATTGATTTTGGTTGATCTATCGTCACTTTTTTAATATTTAATAGGTTTATGATGATTATCCTATTTTTGCTATCTGTCTCATTCATCCACCTGGTAGCACTATCGTCATCCTCATCGTCAACTATGTGATTTATTTATAACTTTCTTTTAATCCTTCTATCATCATTCCAGTGAAATCGAATTTGAAGAGACATTACGACAATGATATATAAAAATTACGAATTTAATCAACCATTGTTAACTAAACTTTATAAGATTTTAACCAGAGCATGCCAGAGGGCGGTGCGAATGGTACAACTGCACAATGCTACGCGAAATTTTTTAATCAACAGATGACGTCACTTTCCATTTTGGAAGAATACTAAGTGGCGGAACGAAACAAGTCCTTCCACAGGCAGCCGGATTGTAGAAGAAGGGGATTGATGTGCCGATCCCGGACCCATGATAAATATTTTCAAGAGTTGGAGCCGAGACTCGAACCCGGGTCCTCCAGAGTGAAAAGCCAACCCGTTTCCATGCGGCCAATCCGGCCTAAGACCCCGTGTTTTTGTACGATCCAACTCTTTTCTGCCGGATTGTAGAAGAAGGGGATTGATGTGCCGATCCCGGACCCCATGATAAATATTTTCAAGGGTTGGAGCCGAGACTCGAACCCGGGTCCTCCAGAGTGAAAAGCCAAACCGTTTCCATGCGGCCAATCCGGCCTAAGACCCCGTGTTTTTGTACGATCCAACTCTTTTGCGAAATTTAAAAGTTACGAGTAATCATTTCATTATTCGCTAATTTTAACTACGTTCCGTTTTCTTGTGGAAAACCTACAATAAGATTCTTTTTTTGGCTTGTTTATTTTCCCAAGAAAAACATGTGGCTCTTATGCTAGTTTGACATGTTTAATGGTTACTTTGTTGTGATATATCGGCTATGACACGAATACTGATGATAAGGCTCGAACTATTAAATTGATTTCAGTGACTATTGTATCGATTCGCATAAGCTCGATGGCATTCATTGGTTAGTTTGTTGGCATCTATCGGCTATGACACGATTATATTTGATGACAGCATCGGAAGGCAGTATTAAGTCTATGGAATCGATTCGCCTAAGCTCGATGGCATTCATTGGTTAGTTTGTTGGCATCTATTGGCTATGACACGATTATATTTGATGACAGCATCGGAAGGCAGTATTAAGTCTATGGAAGCGGCATATTACCAACTTTTCTGACGGTATTAATGCGTACCGAACAGTCGATTTCCATGTAAAAGATAATAGCGTCAGTAATAATGATGTGTATTTTTATGTAATCATGCCTCTGGATTTGCAGTTTTCAATTTCGAATAAACATTCAATTCATTTATTTTGACGGCTAATCATGCAGCCTTTCGAGAATGACTTAAAATTATAACTCTCCGCCATTTTATTACTGTTAGAATCGATTGAAATGTGCAAAACATCATTGAGCATCTGATCATCGTATATATTATAAACACGCAGATAATTTACTACATGTTAAAATCATATTGATATCGTAATTTTATTCGAAGTTTATAGCTTATTTATCAAAATTTTCACATATTATGGCAATTTACTGTAACATCGCGAATAATTTAGTGGGATATATCATCGGCGTAGTGGTATAAATGAACTTTGGCTCTCCCATAGACTCAATACTGTCGTCCGATGCTGACATTAATTATAGTACAAGTTTTGCTGGTTTGTCAACAAGTGGCAACAAAACTCAAGGATATACAATGGGGGATCGTTTCATCCTGACGGCTCATTTTGGACTAATTTTCCCTACAAACTGCCAAGAAAATCACAGAAATAGGTTTTCTTAAACCATAATTTGCACAGTTGTAATTATAAATTGCAAACAGTATTTTCAATTTATTAACTTGCAAATATAATAGAAAATATAGTCAGAAATTATATATTCAAATTAGTTCCATATTTAACACAAATCATTGTTGTTTTCTCTTATCATAAATACAGCAATCAATGTTATAAAATATTTTCAACTGACTTTTAAATTTTTTAAATGATTTCATCCATATAAATAACAAATTTAACTCTGAAGTTTTCCGTTTAAAGTTTGCTGTTTTGTGTGCTTATTAGTTTACTGGCAGAAACTTCATCATGAATGGTTTCATAATTTATCCAAGGTGCAGTAATCTTAAA
Source organism: Olivierus martensii (assembly GCA_000484575.1). Taxonomy (NCBI): domain Eukaryota; kingdom Metazoa; phylum Arthropoda; class Arachnida; order Scorpiones; family Buthidae; genus Olivierus; species Olivierus martensii. The sequence continues at coordinate 94,306 of AYEL01071179.1, forward strand.
ATGGCAAAATATAATATAATAGTCATTATAAAATCGATTATGTATTTTAATGATACTGTATATCATTTGATCACATTTTATATGATACATATATATCATATAAAATTATAAATATAGTAGATATAAGATACCTCCTATCTACTATATTTATAATTTTGTTTGAATTTTACTCAATATCTTAACACTTTCAGGCAATTCCAGCATTTTCTCAAATACAGTAAAACCTCGATTTTACGGACTTCGGATTTTAGGTACACCATCCCAAAAAATAAAATAAATAATATTAATACAATATTTACATAAACTGTCTATAGTAAAGCTACATTCCAGCATTTGTAAAATAAAGCACTCGTTTATTGCATAATGCATCATTTTTATTTTAACAACTTACCTAAGCAATTTATGGAAATGAACCTGGAAAAAAATAAATTTTTTTTTTTAATCTAGTCTCTTTAAAATTTCTAATAATAACGGTATATTACTCGGTCTAATTTTTTATTTTATTACGGAATTGCCTCATCAATTTATTTAAAAAAATAATCAAAAAATTCTAAACAGATGGAATAAATTAAAATAAGGAGATATTTTTTAATAATAAAAAAGGGAGGTATTAAATTTTAAGCTTATTCAACTAGTTTTGCAGAATTTCATTTTTGAAATGAATGGAAAGACTAAGTAATTTTAGCTGACGTCATCTCTCAAATGAACAGATTAGAGACTAACTTCATTTCTTTATAAAAATCAATAATTACCAAGCATAGATCTTTTTGTCTCTTTCTGCAATTTATGGAAATGAACCTGGAAAAAAATAAAATTTTTTTTTAATCTAGTCTCTTTAAAATTTCTAATAATAACGGTATATTACTCGGTCTAATTATTCACTCAGTTGTTCAATATATCAAATTTTCAGTAGCCAATATATATATAACTACTACTATGAAACGTGTTACCCTCTGAACAAATCACGTATTGACTTATTAGCCAATTAATTCTTTGATACATTGCCTCAATTTTGGAGTAGGATATACCGTAATTATCTAAAAGCATCGAGTGACCTTTAAAAATATGATTCCATTATAGAAAATTAAACAACCCACATATAATTTTTATTCTAGTCTCGTTTTTAGTGAAAAATTTTAGGAAAAATTTTTTTAAAGAAGCCATTGATCAACTATAAGAGTAAAACCTTGTTTTGTTTTGTTTTTTTTTTTTTTTTCTAACCAGTAAGTATGATTTTTAATTCTTTCATCCATGAAGTATAATTTTAATATATTAAGAAGCAAATTTATCTTTGGCAAAAAAAAAATAAATATTTATAAAACTTTTAATCTAATAAGCATCGTAAAATTTTCCTAAATTTTGGATATTTTAAACAAACTCGCTGAATATTTAAGAGTTTCCTCATTAAAATAAATAATGAATAGCCTGCATAGTTCAAACGTTTTCAAGTAGAGGAAGAAAAAAAAAGTTACCTGGAAATGTATTAAGCACGTCTGTAGATATTTTTATACAATTCTGAAAGGTTCGTTAGTTTTATTCATCCTGAATAGATTTTAATTTATTTCTCCATTCATTCGATAATTAAATCTTCTCTAAAGTGAATCAAAACTGCACCAGAACTTTTCGACGAAAATGCGATTGATGCTGTTTCAATATACAATTCGCGCATTTTACCGTATGAAAGGAAGTTTTAGTAAAGCAGATCTGTCAAGGTAAAAATTTCCTTGCATCTGGAATCGGAGACGTTGGATCTAAAAGATTATTCGCTTTACGATTTTATCGATTTGCAGCTTAAGAGACAAACGTAATCTCCTACAGTCTGATGTGCGAGTGTATAACGGCACCTTTTCCTCCCATCCTTTTGCGATCAAAGATAGAGAGATATTGAGCAGTTATATAATTTAAGCATTGATCTTATTCTATCTTATTGGAAGTGAAGCAGCGTGAAGATCTATAATCGCATGCAATGAATTTCGATATCATAATTCCGAGTATAATGGAAACGTCTCTAATCTTGGCATAATAATAAAATTGGAATTTCGTTTTCTTAAATGGGCTGAAAAAAAAAAACATTTTTGCTCTTTGATAGGTTATTTCGAATAGTAATAAGAAACTTCTCTCCCTGAAAAATAGCGAAGAATAGGTTAAAATGGGCGAAAAATGGCCCGTTCTTTTGAAAATAGTCTATTAACTCACGATCTTTTGATTTTTTTTTTATCGAAACTTTTCGAATCTAAGAGTTATGATTTTAAAATATTCGAATCTAATATACCTTCTCCCAAACAATTTTGGATATTTTAGCAACAATTCGGTTATTTTTTAAATAATTTTCTTCAAATAAAAGAATTGGATTATATGGAGATACGAATGAAAAAAATTTGTGAAATTTCTGATGAAAATTTTTATGACTTATTTTGATCTCTTATTCATCATTTCAACTTTCTTATTACTCAATTTATTTAGAGAAATTCGGGTTCGTCTATCGATCGCCATTCTTCATGTCCTGCGAATCTCTCATTGGAAATCCCACTACACACAGTCTGGAAAGAGCATAACTGAGTTAGTTCTGGTTAGTTAATATCTAATCCTAATCAATTTCCAGATTTTTAATAATTTGAACTTGTATTAATAATCCACGTTTGGCATTTTAATTTTACATTTCGATATATTTGCACCATTTTTCTCAATATGAAAAATGATACAGGGTTTTTTCCTTCTTCCTCGGGAAAGTAAACACTAAATTTAGAAAAATTTCAAGATATTTCGACTTGTATTTTGATTAAGCAATCGGAGCTACGATGACCTAAAAAACTTTACTGAATGACAACTTTTTATGACAAATTTGATTAAATTTATCGAATTACTTTAAAATTTTAAACTTGAGTTTATTTTCAATCTGGATGTTTTTATGGAGTTCTACTGAACTTTTTTAATCAATTCAATCCTTAATTTCAATATGGAATTATTGTTCAGCATATTCTGATTTTTCTATGTCAATTTCCTTCCATAGTTTTATATCTCTGGCTTATTGACTAAATAACGATCATTATTATTTGATTTATCTACTCATATGCATAACGTATTCTTTGTGGGATTCTGTCTATTGTGTAATCATTGGTTTGTTCCATAGCGTCATAAATCTTAACACACTACTTGTAATATTATATCCTAGTACATTATGGATATAACTATACAATTCAGTTGCATTCATGCATGATTACATACTGTTAATGGATTATACTGGGTTGTAAATAGAAATGGTGTGTAATCAGTTGGATGACAATTAGATTAATGTGTTGTATGCTACTACTTATTAAAATTTAAAGATGAAAGGTCTTTAATCTAAGTCAAGCCAAAATATTTTAATTTGAACTTAATTTCTGAGATGACTCTGTGAATGCTATAGTTTAAATGCCACTGAGAACAATGGTACAAGTAAACTTTTTATTTGATCTAATAAATATGGTTGCTGTTAGTGCTGAATATAACATAAAATTGAAGAAATGACATGTGAATTGAAGTGAGTGGAGATGACTATCTGTGAATGCTATAGTTTAAATGCCACTGAGAACAATGGTATAAGTAAACTTTTTATTTGATCTAATAAATATGATTGCTGTTAGTGCTGAATATAACATAAAATTGAAGAAATGACATGTGAATTGAAGTGAGGGATTTTTTTTGTTCGATTTCTGGATCAAATTTTATTTTCCACAAATTAGTCTGAATTTTTTGTTGTAATGATTAACATTACTAACTGGTTTATGTATTTACATTCAGATGACAAATTGAATATTCAATTCTTCATCAAATTTAAAGCATAATCATATGATTTTTTCTTGAAAGGAAGTTTTTTTCCTCAAGTATAAATTCTAAATGTGTTTGATTTTTGTTAGCATTCATGAGATATAGAAATTGTTGCTATATATAAAGTAAAGAAAGGAAAATTATTCAATATCTTACTTTGAAAACAAATGTCTTTTTTATGAAAAGTTCCATTTAAATATATTTTACCGAATTTATTATCATATGAATATGGGAAGAACTGTAAGATCGATATCTGATTATTTTTATTGCTTTTAAAAACAATGGAGAGAGAACCTAAATAATAAATAGTGTGCTATAACACACTTAATTTTTGGCAAAGTGATGTTAAGACCATTATATTGTCTAGTTTTTTCTCCATTTTTAAAAGTAAAATAGATTTTTTTTTTAGTCTAATAGAAAGACCAAGCCATCGAAATAAGATCGATTAACTTCTATATCTTCAATATTTAAAAATGCCGGACGTTCAATCTTCTAAGGTTTCTCTTTAATAACTTTAAGTTCTATTTGATAGGTTTTTCATGAAGTTCAGTAAAGCTGCCATAAAGAAGACTAATTTTTTATTAATTCTGAATCTTCAATCATTCAGAAATGGACGATTATTTTTTCCAGAACAGCTTGTCTTTTAATATTAACAGTTATTACTGTTTAATGAATATAATATTCTTCGTAATAATCCTAAATTATAGAACTTGAAAAAAATTTAGTACTTACTAACTTTTTAAGAATAGTCTCTTATTATCTCTGGTGAAGAGAGGAATTTGAACTTCTTCATATTAGGGAAAAAATCTTTTCAAAGCGAGAAGATTGGCAGTTCAAAGTGAAAAGAACTAAATTCTATGATTCATAACATGTAGCAACTCTATTGCCGATTTGATTTAGTATTTATTGAGCCATTTTTTTAATACTCGAATAAAATTTTAAACGAATTTTATCCTATTAACTAGAACTATAATAAAAAAATTATAAAACACTTCTTAAAGTATTTGTTTTTTTTTTTCCAAAATTTCGTCATATTATGTTGTATTAAGTGATAAGACATTCAGAAACCACTATAGAATGTTTTCGCCTATTTTAATTTTATATAGATTTCGTGTTAAAAAGTTACTTAGAATGTTTTATTAGATTATCTTGATATAATTTTCCTATGGTTTCTATACAGGAAGAGAAATACAGCTGTTTTTTAAGTTTAATAATTAATGGAATAACTTAATATCGTGTATACGCAAATATGAATTAAATATACGCACAGGCTTTTATATTAGCATAAATTTTGATGAATATCGCGTTGTAAATAGAATTAATTAGTTCTCAAACTAAAGTTAAATGTCATGTTTGCAAAATACAATACTGTGTTTTCAAAATTTCATTATATTTTAAAGTTTCATTTTTTAACATAATTTAGTTAAATAATAAATTTAAATGCCGAGATAAAGTAGAAATATTAATGCACTCTTTAAATTATACGATAAATTGCTGCTTCGTTCTCTAAAATAGTCTTGTTTTATATTACTAAAACTCAAAGTTCAATAGATATCGTTTTCACCAAACTAGCTTCTAGGTTTTGATGATTCATAAGTTTTCCCAGGGGTGTCATCCATTGACTTAAATGGCAATCCAGATTGAGAATTGAGATCCTTCTGTCCAGAAGCCGAAAACCTAAATGAGGGTTTGATGACATCTTTTTTTTTATATCTAAAGAATGCTGCTAAACTAGATAATGATTAAGGAAAATAACAGTTTAAGATTTATGATCTTAATGTTTAAACCTAAATTTCAAAATTGATTAAAAAAAATAGCTGTGAAATTAACTAAATCTTTAAATACAAAGATTTAATTAAACATCAAAGATTTTTTCTTTTTCTGTTTTGGATAGTAATTAACTTGTATACAATTAAGGCGGTTCTTCCTAAAGTGGTCAAAACTGTCTTAAGTCTCCTTCGGTTCATTTAAGTTTACGACTCTGAAGATGACTTCCAGAAGATAAAATACTTTTCTCACTTAGCCAATTCTCACCTAGTTCTTCCGTGAACGATGCTTTTAGTCCTTTCAGGATATTTGTGCCTTTCAAACTTACACTGATGGAACTGCCACAAGAGTAGATATTCGATCGAGTACCATTCACACCATTGGGAGACACCATTCTAGAAACATAGATCGTTCTCAATACATATAAAACCAGCTGCAGAATGAATCTTCTTATTCTATGTATCGAATGCTTACTTTGTTACAAACCACACTTTAACAGCAGAAAATATCCAGCCGAATAGAAGTGCTAAAAAAATTTTTCTTTTTTGAATACTATGATCCAGCGAAACAACGAGAATTTTTGCAAAATATTTCGGAATATTTTCATGGAGTTCTTTTGTACATCAAAGTTTTCGAGTATGTGAAAGATTTTTCTTTACAATATTTACAATGCAACTTACCTGTAAAAAGTACTAAAAATATTCTAAAAATAACTTTAACGTGATTTTTTTTTTATCTGCATCATGTATTTGCTTTTTTTATTACCGGAATATATATTCTCGTCTAATAATAAAATTTGAATCGACTGATTTATAAATAAAAATAAGAATATTTTATAAAAATTTAAATACATGCAATTCAAATCCAATAAAAATATAAAGCATTTCAATATTCATTACCATTATTTTAAATGGTTAAATCGGCAATACTTAGATATTTAATCCCATAACTGTAGATAATTTTATTAAATTGTATTAAAGGAAAACAATTAAATTTAAATTTAACATAAAAAAAAATAAGAATTTTATATATCTGGTGATTTATTCCAATTAAGAAATAATCTCAATAAAGAATTATAAGGTAGTATCTATTAATATTTTATTGCTGCAGTAGTAAATGTTGGGAATGGACATGCGCCTTCCATTATATGGAAACATAAAATTTAAGTATTTTAATGATTCTTTTAATATTAGTAGTAACTACATCGGATGAATAGTAATATTTTGCAGCAATTGCCATAATTTGTAGTAAATGTGCTACAATTGTTTTTATAATCTCATAACTGTAGATAATTTTTATTAAATTGTATTAAAGGAAAACAATTAAATTTAAATTAAACATAAAAAAAATAAGAATTTTATATATCTGGTGATTTATTCCAATTAAGAAATAATCTCAATTATTTGTGAACCGAAGTATCGTTCGTAAAGTGAAGCAAAATTTGTTCGCAAAGGATGTTCGTGAACCGAAACGTTCGTGATCCGAGATATCACTGTAATTTGAATTATTATTTCTTAATTAAAAAAATGTAAGTTTAATAATTATAAATTTTACATGCATATTTATATGTAAAATTATCTATGAAAGTATATTTTAAAATTATTACTTACTTGCTTGTAGTTAGTTAACTATTATTTAATTATATATAACACATTACTAAGTTGCATGTATTAAATCTTTTAAAGTTTCAGAATATGTGACTCTGAAACTTTAGATTAGAATGTTTCCTATATGCAGTATGATTGATCACACCTTGACTATGAGATTATATGAAAATACAGGTACTTCTTGTTTTATGAGTTCCCACTTAACAAGTTCCCAAGTTTGCAAGTTTCTCAAATATTATAAAGTATCAAAAAATTTGAAAATATATATCTCAATTACATTAAATAAATAAATGCTAAACATTCGTAAAAAGATTTCAAACCACATATGCTGCTATAAAATGCAGCATGACTGGGTTTGCAATAAAAACTGTCATCTATTACAAAATGAGAAAAATCAAAATGGTAGATACAAAACAGAAATAACCTCTAATTTTATCATCATATTAGTTAAATTATTTTGATTTCCAATTTCTGCCTAAGATAGTAGTTCATCTGTATAAAAGCTCATTTACTTATTTGCTAATAATGAAAAATAAAAATTCTTTAGCATTTATATGACAAATAATTTTATTTTATAATTTACTTTATTATTAGATTGAAAAAGTTCTATAGTCTGGCATCTAATAGTTTGGCATTCTTAATAGTTCAGCATAAAAAACGGATTGATTTTAGTGTTAATACAACTAATGTAAAAAAATTTTAGTGAAAATTGATTAATCTGTCAGATAATGATAAGTATATAATAAAAAAAAATATTTTTAAAGTTTTTGTATTAATTCTATATAAATATTATTATTAATATAAAAAAATATTGAAAATATTAATAAATATAAAGTATTCCAAAAGTAATTTGAAATTAAAAAAAATACTAAATATTAATGAATTTTGAATTTCTAGGAGCTTTGAGATATCTTATGAGCTAAACAGAATAATGAGAATTGGAATCAATATACAATACAATTAATTTTGTTTAAAATTAATTGATTTGAGATTTTAATATGTTGTAAGTACCAGTAGTTTTTAACTTACAAAGAAGTTCAATTCAAACTCTGAGGTCATAAATTTGAAATATCCTCTACTAATATTTCTTATGACATAATACATTATCATAATAAACCTAACACACATAAAACTACAGGAACCAGACCGAAAAAGAATAGTATCATACATCAGACCATGGATTGCAATTCTTGATTTCTGTCCATGTGAATTTCACTGATCAGTCACAGAATTTATGATTATACCACTATCATAAATACAAGTGGTCATAAGTTCAGGACCACTGTAATATACATTTATCCTATTAACTTATTGTTTCATATAATTAGGTACGGTAGTGCTCAACTTATGACTGCTTATATTTATAACACCAATATCATCAATAAATTCTGCGATTAATCAGTGCAACTGATAGAGTTTGAGTCCAATGATTTGATATACAAAAAGCATCCTTTTTTGTGTGTTCTAGTTCTTATATTTTTGTGTTTGTTAAGTTTATTACAATAAAGTAGACTGTAATAAATAAATACTGATAGTGGGCAATACATAAATTTTGAATATTTCTGACTTATGACAGTGGAGTTTGAACTGAACCTGTAAATCAAGGATTACTTATGTTTTAGATAATGAAAATATATACAACATCAGAAATACTTTATATCTAAAATTTTTTGTAATTTGAATGATGCATGAAAGATTAAATAATCAGAACATGAGAATATTAATTATTACTGATGAGAGCTAGTACTGGCCAAAAATGTTCCAGTTAATAAAGCATTTAATTCTGTTTAACTCACCTGCCATAGTAGTGCTGTTTGTGAGATTTGATTTTATTTAAAGTGAGAGAATAGGCAGTTCTAACATTTATTTATTATAGGGATATAAATTTGCTGAGTGTAGCTGGGAAAGTATTTGGAAAAATTGCAATTAAGAGAGTGAAAAGGGTGACTGATGAGAGAGAATGGGATGTGCAATGTGGCTTCAGGAATGGAAGATGTATTGACCAGATTTTCTCAATGCATATGATTGTGGAGAAATATCTCCATGTGAAGAAGAATGTATTCTGTACTTTTGTAAATCTTGAACAAACATATGACAAAGTAAATAGAAGTAATCTGTGGAAAGTACAAAGAATACAGTATAGTATGAATGAACAGTTTCTTGGGACAGGAGAGCCAATATATACTAAGAGTTCTGCAAATGTGAGAGTAAATGAAGCATGTCAGAATTGGTTTACAGTTGAGGAATGGGAGAGATAAGGATGTGAGATGTCCTTATGGCTGTTTAAGGTATAAATGGATACATGTGTGAGAAAAACTGCTGTGAGTGAATTATAGGAGTGAAGATGTGTAGTAAGTGTGTTCTGTCTATTGTATGCAGATGACCAGTTCTCCTTTCTAAGAGTGAACAAGATTTGAGAATGCTTGTTATGCAATTGAATGAAGCATATCAAAGTAAACAGATGAGAATAAATGCAACAAAGACAATAGTACTTGTGTTTGAAGGGAGGTGAGAATGCAACAAGAAATGAGGTTGAAATTGAATGGGATGAATCTTGAACAGATGAATTAGTTTACTTATTTAGGAAGTATGTTTGAAAGGGAGGGCTACATTGATGATGAGATTATGAGAAGGGAAAATGTAGATTAAAGGTTGCGGATGCATTAAGATGTGTGAGGAATGAGAATATGTCAAAGAATACTAACAAGTAAGATGGTTCTATATCAGAAGTGCTGGTTCCAACATTGATGTGTGGAAATAAGATTTTGGGTATCTGTACTGTTTAAGTAGCCCAATAAATTTCTTATGTGGATTTTAAGTATTAAATTATAATATTAAGTATATAACTTTATTGGGATTATGCTGTAATAATCCTTTAATACTGATTCAGTTAGCACGTTTGATTATAGAAATGTAAATTTTTTCAGCTTGTTATATAAATAACTTCCATTTATGGATTGTTCCTAAGGTTGTACATCTGTATTAAAGCTCATCTGCTTATCTGTCAATAATAATGAAGAATAAAAATTCTTTAATATTTATGGTGACAAGTAATTTCTTCAGATAAATAAATTTTAATCATAAACTATTGATTTTGTTGGCCTTAATTTTATTGTGGTCAAATTGCATTACTGAGAACAGAACATCTGATTTTAACATTGTGTATAAGAAATTGATTTTTGTTTTGAGTTCTTATTTTACAAGCTCATTTACTTTCAAGAATAGATCAACGCATAAAGTTGAGAACTAGCATATATAAGCCAGAATTATCTTATGTAACTAAATGAAAGAGATAATGTACTTGAAGGATGACAATAATATAAATTTTATATTGTATAAATGAAATAATTTTTTAAATTTCGTATTGCTGATTCTGCGTGCGTGTGCATACTCAGATATATGTGAGCATTTTGTAACTGAGGTATGTCAGTTATATATGTGTTATTTCCCTGCAATAGATATATTAATTATTTTCAAATTTTAATTACATCTAATTTACCTATTGATATTTGCTTTTTTTGTATATTATATATTAAGAAATGTAAAACTTAGATGGGTTAATTATAGATTCATGAAATGCTAAAAATACTTACATTTGTCAATTTTCTACTAAGATATGTATTATGTAAGATTTAACATCTGCATTAAATTATTTAACTGTGTTGTCAATATTAGAATCTGGAGAATTTAATCTGTTAAACAACTGAAGAAAAATACACATTCAGCACTAACAAAAGATTATAGGTAATTCCTGCCTTTACAAGCTAATTTATTCCTGAGTGAATTTGTTAAGTAAGAACTCTTAAACCAATAATCAGTTTCCCATTGACAATGTTAAAACTTGGAGTTTCATTCTTGACAAGAAAATTTGACCATAATAAAATTAAGTAGAAGTCAGCAAAATCAATAGTATGTGATTAAACAATAATTTATCTGTCTAAATAAATGAAAATATAGCCTTTAAAATCAAGCAAGTTATAATCATAAAGAAATTATTTGTCATATTAATGTTAAAGAATTTTTATTATTCATTATTATTGACAGACTAGAAATTACCTGCTCATATAAATGAGCGGAAATATAATCATGTGATTTAATTTAATTATACTGTATATAACGACAAAACCACCTCCGAACTCATGTAGATAGTTGTAAAATGGCATCCATTATTACATTACAGCGCCATCTGCGAATTCTGTTTTTTAGAGGAATTACAATTTCAATGTTATTTCTATTCTTTAATTTTTAAATTATTAATAACAACAAATAATTTTCGCAGACATCTAAAAATTAGACCTTTCTAAAAATATCCTATTTATAGAAATCTTTCTAAAGATACCATATTTATAGAAATCGGTACAGTAGTTCAACCCTTTAATTTTTAAATTATTAATAACAAATAATTTGGGCTGTCGCAGACATCCAAAAATTAGACCTTTCTATTATCATACTTATAGAAATCGGTACAGTAGTTCAACCGAAAAAGGGACACCCTATTTATAGAAATCGTATACAGTAGTTCAACCGAAAAAGGGACATCCAACCACTCAGCCACTTCTGACTATTAATAATATAATAAGTAGATGAGCTTTAATGTAGATGAACTATTATTTTAGGCACAGTGTGGGAATAGAAGTTATTTACATAATATGCTGATAAAACTGGAGGATGCATTACTTCCACTTCTTGATTGTAATTTGAATTTTCTGATTTTGAAGCAGGTGTCTGAATTTCTGTTAGTAAACCATTTGTACTGTGCCATATAGCTATGTACAGCTCCGGCCAAAATGTTTGTCACCTCACCGGATACGTTTGGCTTCCAATGGTCATATTCCCCCGTTTTACCCTATACATATATGTAGGTAATTTAATTTAAAATAATCTATATGTAAAATAATACAGATTTTAGGCATAAGTCACATTAATTAGTACAGCTATGTTGAAAATGCTAATTATAAAAAAATGTTACTTCGATTTTACGGATGCTAATTAATGTTTATAAAAAAATTTTACTTCGATTTTACAGACCTTCCAATTTTACGGACTTGTCTTGCCCCCTATAGTCCGTAAAATCGAGGTTTTACTGTACTTTCATAATATTTCCTTATGAAAATTAAGAAGGCCTTCCGTTTGGGATTAAATTCTTCTTCACTTTCAGGTTTATAAACTGTAGTGATAGCTTATATTTATTATTCCTTCCTTCTTGGATTCGTCTTTAGTTGAAATATCTGTCATAACAATTTCTTCTTTAATAATTTCCTTCTGAAAAATTAGTTATGGTAATCAAATCTAGTTTTAAATTATGCTAAATTTTAGTCAGATGTAAAATTTAATTTCGATTCTTACTTTTTTTATGTCATAACCACGAAGCTTGAAATGTTTTTGCATATTATTAGGGAGACTAATATAAAGAGCTTTGTATACAGGACTTATTAATTCGGCATCGATATCGTTCGGATGTTTTGGTCCTGAAATAAAAATTAAAAAAAAATTGTGTATTGTATAATCAGTAATAATATAGAATTTATTTGCATTTTACCTGTAATATAGCTTACAACCAAACCAATAAAAACAGTAACAATGCATCCTATTGCACTATACCACATGTAAGATAGCCGATAAAGAATAAATACTTATTAATTCGGCATCGATATCGTTCGGATGTTTTGGTCCTGAAATAAAAATTAAAAAAAAATTGTGTATTGTATAATCAGTAATAATATAGAATCTATTTGCATTTTACCTGTAATACAGCTTACAACCAAACCAATAAAAACGGTAACAATGCATCCTATTGCACTATACCACATGTAAGATAGCCGATAAAGAATAAATACTTCTTCCCCGTTACTTCTGAAATTTTAAATGTATTGAGTATTATCCAATATATCGTAATAAATGCATTAATAGTACGTACTCTGGGCTATAAAAAGTAGCATTGGCTTCATATATTGTTAAATTATTGGATGTGACATTGTTATAGTAATCAATACATCCCTCTACGGAAAACGGCGCCTTGGGATAATATGGTTTATTTACAAACGCGCCAATTCCAATCCAAAACGAAGCCGCAAATCCGGAGAGTAAACCAGATCCTGCACCCTAAAATAGAATTATTTTGTTAGTTATTTTTGGTTAAGCCGCCATATCGCACGAAAGATATTCTATATCTGACAGGGTCACTTAGAGCCCATCACAGACTGGCCAGTATCCATGATGGGATCAACCGAATGTTGAAGGATGGAGTTCAACGGGCTGGGCTCGAACCATAGAGCCCATCACAGACTGGCCAATATCCATGATGGGATCAACCGAATGTTGAAGGATGGAGTTCAACGGGCTCGGCTCGAACCCGGATCTCTCCTGAAAAGCTGGAGGTGTGAGACCTGGATTTGAGCTGGATCCTCAAGGATGGTAAGCCAAAGCTTTACCACGTGGCCATCCAGCCGACATAGAATTATTTAAGATAACATATGACTGATATGAAACTTACTACAGAATTTGTCCAGGGAAATATCATTCCCAAGGTAAATAATCCTAACATTGGTCCACCAACCATGCCGTGAATGCTAAGAGCAGCCTTAAAATGGAAAATAAATTTATTTATAATTTTAATTTTTAATTCAATTCTGAATATAGAATACCTGCAAAACTCCACCCAGTTGTTGAGCGACAAACACTAATAGTATGGCTAAAATTCCATAAATTAGAACTGAAAAGATATTCAAAGTTATTTAGAGATAATTTCTACTGTTTAATTACTATGACAAACTTTTTAATTACCAGTTATTTTAGTAATTCTTATAGCCCAAACTTCAGAAATATCTGCTACGATATACGCTTTTATAATATCTTCTAGAGTTACCGCTGCTAACGAATTTACTCCCGAAGATACTGTACTGAAAGAAGGATAATAATAAATATTATTGTTATGATATGTTGACATCTATAATCTGAGTTTACCTTAAGGCTCCGCTGAATATACCAGAAACAAATAATCCAGGTAAGCCAGGAAGAAAGCCTAATGTCTGCATTACAAACCTGGGAAAAAGCTATAAATAATTTTAAATTTGGGTTTTCCCCTTTAATAGTAAATTTATTGGCTGGATTCTGCTTTTCACGGAATAGCTAAATGTGATACCATTCGATGGATCTCATCAAACTGATCAAAAATTATAATAGAAGCATAGGCGAAAGCGGTACCGATTAGAAAATACTCTGGAAAATTTATCACAGAATGTGGTAAACGAACCAAGTACCGCTGCCATGTTGAACGAAAAGTAAAACGTCGAGTGACCATCATCATAATGACGAAAAACTGCTATGGTTTTATACCTTGTTTTAAACACCAAAAATACCCCGGAAATTATTCTTACGATTATGCGAGTTATGATTTTATGCTGAAATCCATGAGTAATTTATGGATTTCAGCATAAAATCCATAAATTACTTATGTAATTTATGGATTTATATATTATATATATATATACAATGGATTCCGCTTAACTGGGACACGTCGGGACTAAGCTATTTTGTCCCAATTAAGCGGCTGTCCCAATTAAACGAAGTAATAATAAATTCTAAAATAAAATATATAATTCGTAGGTAAATAACTAATAGGTAAAAAATAATAATTAGGTACTTATTTTAATTTATTAAAATAGGTACCTAATTATTAGTTTTTTACCGATCTCCGTCTTCAATACTGGGCGCTAATATTAGTTTTTACCGATCTCCGTCTTCAATACTGGGCCGCTGATATTCACGCACCTCGCCCTTAACTATAGAAATCCATTGATCTAATGCTTCTTCGACTTCTGGATCCTGCATCACGCTTTCTTTTCGATGTTCCTGGAATTTCTTTCTCTAATGCCCACTCCTTGATTTTTCTTATGGACAGTTCCTGGAATTTCTTTCTGTTATGCCCACTTCTTGCACAGTTGCTTTGATACCTGGAATTTCTTTCTGTAATGCCCACTTCTCATGCAGTTGATTTTCTATTGTAGGAGACGAGCTATGGTAGATTTTGGTTTATTTCAGCGAGTCTACGATGGCTTGTATATCTATGGTAGATTTTGGTTTATTTCAGTGAGTCTACGATGGCTTGTATTACACTACGGTAGATTTTGGTTTATTTCAGTGAGTCTACGATGGCTTGTATTAAATGGCTGGTTTTCTATGGTAGATTTTGGTTTATTTCAGAGAGTCTACGATAGCTTGTATTAAATGGCTGGCTTTTAATTTTAGAGTCTATGATAGCTTGTATTAAATGGCTGGCTTTTAATTTTATTCAGCTAAACAGTTTTACTTGAGTGCAAAATCCTTGATTGACATCTTGGTAAAGACTAGTATATGTATGTGTAGATATACTTTCGAAAAATCCCTGAAATATATCTAAAATTCCTTTTCTGCTACTGTCCCAATTAAACGTTTAAATTATGTATTAGTTTATTAGTTTGATTTTCGTTCTTTGAGATTTCCCAATTAACCGGTGTCCCAATTAAGCGGAATCCACTGTATATATTAATATATAATATATACAGTCAAACCCCGATAAAACGCCCCCGACAAAGCCACCACCCTCGTTAACCGCCAAGAAATTTGGCGGAATGGATCTTCCCTATGTTAAAGGAATAGGCAAATCCCGATAAGACGCCATCCGCCTTCCGCCAGTAGAAACGTCTAAACAAATATTCCTTATGGTATTGCAACCAGCGGGTGGGAGAAATGAAGTTAATAGCTAATCGTGTCTTTTTAAGCTTGGTTCATACCTAGATTGTAGAAAATTTAAGTTAGTAAGAACCAGATCGTTTCCATCGTTTATTGCGTACCGAACAAATAAGGATACTGTACAGTAAGCTGTGTATATTGTGTTTTATAGAAAACTCAAAGTTGTGGATCAGAACAGCATGTTTTATATATAGTACTGTACATTTACTATACTATAAAATATACAATTTTTTAGAAATGTTAGGTTTGGATGGTAAATATAAATGTATTATTGTATTTTAGTAAATTTAATAAATTCGGAATTCATTTCTATTTCTATACTTCACGTATTTTTGATAAACCGCCAACCCCGATTAACCGCCAAAATCGCCCCAAATGGATGATGGCATCTTATCGCAGATTGACTGTATTTTCATCAAGATGTATAATTACAACATCTTGAATATGTTCTTGTTAAGAAGTTTGAATACAGTTCTTGCCCGACAATTCGTGTAATTATACATCTTTAAAATGTCGCGCAAGACATTGTCACTTTCAAAATGTCGCGCAAGACATTGTCACTTTCAAAATGGCGTCGCGCACAGGTATCGACACTTCGTTCTGATAAGTACTTTTTCATATAGCTACTTATCAGTTCCGTTTTCTCAATTGACTGTCACTTTCAAAATGGCGTCGCGCACAGGTATCGATACTTCGTTCTGATAAGTACTTTTTCATATAGCTACTTATCAGTTCCGTTTTCTCAATTGATTTATATTCCGATTTACTACTAGTAATATGACTAAAAATATTATGCAAAAATTCTTGGATTCCGTAAAAAGCAGAATCTTGCCAATTTATTATATACCTGATCAGTTGCACCAACGTAATTTGTTTGAATAGGATCACAGTCATAATACAGAGCATAAATCACAAGTCCGGCTAAAGTAGTGATGGTAGTGATAATAATCAGGCCGGGTATGTTGATCCATAGGCATCTAAAAATTTAAAATTTATATAAATTATTTCATTATTTTAAATACTGATTGTATAATATATCATAATTAATACCTCTTTGCTGCTTTTAAGGAAGGCAAAGTCAGATATCTTTGGACTATAGCTTGATTTGCTGCATAATTACCCATCCAAGTGAAATAACCTCCAAAAACCAAACTCCAAAATGTGTGTCTCACTGTTGGATCTAGTTCGAAACTGGAATTTTTATTATTATGATTTAAATAATTTTAAAATATACGATGTTTTGTAGTTTATTTAATTAAATACTTGAAAAATTCTATTCGTTTTCCGTCCAAATTCCTTTTCCACACAATCTCTATACCTCCAAGATCAGAAATACCTTTAAACACTACTACAAACATAGCCGCATACATTAATAAAGTCTGAAACATATCAGTCCATACAACTGCCTTCATTCCACCCTAAAAATACCATTATTTTAGTGTTATATATAAAGATTTAATTAAAAATAATTTAGGCCTACGTACAATACTAGTGTAGAAAGTGCATACTATTCCAATCGAAAGAACAGAAACCCATAGATTTAGCCCGGTAACTAAAATATATAAATTCGTAATTTTGTTATTTTTTAATTTTACTAAAATTTATATTTGTACATGATATAAATATTCAATTTTTTTATACAGTCACACCTCGGTTCACGAAAGCCTCAAATTATGAACAATTATGTTTACGAACAAATTTTCCGAACAGAAAGTGTCTCGGATGATGTACTGTGACTCGAGTTACGAACACAAAGCCGTTAATATAAACATTTTCAATGATAATGCCATGTTTCGTTTAAGAACATTTTAAAACGGAGACAAAAACAAATCGCACTAGACTACTTTTTAATGAGAAGGAGGCCTAATGAGTCTGAAACAGAGTCGATTAGTGCTAAGAGACAAAAAAATAAAAAGGCCCCCCTTCATTTTCTCACTTCCATTTATGCCACCAATACTGCTACATACAGGTATGGTAAAACTAAATTAAGTTTTTGTCTATATTTATTTGTAGTTATCTTTTTTGTTTTTATATTCTGATTTACTACTAGTAATATGGATAAAATAGCATGGATAAATCTCGTTATATGAAAAAGTATTTATCACATCGAAGTATCGATATCTGTGGGTGACGCCATCTTGAAAGTGACCGTGTTTTGCGTGACACTTTCAAGATGCATAATTACACGAATTTGTTTTATAAGAGACCGATTTCGTAATACGAATTCGTGATATAAAAGAGCGCGTTATACGGAAGTTTACTATAATACATCTTGAAAGTGTAGTGCAAAAGCAATATTCAAACTCCTTGGCAAGAATACTTTCAAAATGTTGTAATTACACATCTTGTGCATAAAGTACTGTTGTAAAAATTT
The DNA here is from genome assembly GCA_000484575.1 of Olivierus martensii. Lineage (NCBI taxonomy): Eukaryota > Metazoa > Arthropoda > Arachnida > Scorpiones > Buthidae > Olivierus > Olivierus martensii. The sequence continues at coordinate 112,591 of AYEL01071179.1, forward strand.
AAATAAGCAATCATCTGGGATCCAGGAACGCATTAAACCATTTTACATTAATTTCTATGGGGAAAATAGTTTCGGTTTACGAACAATATTCAAGAAAGAATTAAGTTCGTGAACCGAGATTTGACTGTATTTATTCATTACCTTCGGAGAGCGCGAGTGCAGGAGCATACAGCACAATAGGCATGTACATGATCTGTAATGAAATTTTCGTTAATACTTAACATAATAACAAACATTTTATTCAAACACTGTATAGAATAAAGATATCTTAATTTTATTTGAATAGGAATTGTTAAATTTAATTCATTAGCTTAGTTTCAAAGAATCTATTTTGTACAAACCATATGAATAGTGAATACTGATGAACCCATTGTTCGGATAAAACGATTAAATCTTAATTCCAAATACTAAATGAAAAATTCAAAGATAATTAAAAATTGCACAGTTAATTTTTATCAATATTCTAGCATTTTAATATATCTTAATTAAAAATTAAAAAAAATTTAATAAATAAATAAAATTTTTAACAAGTTAAAAATAATTAGGAATAAAATAAAATAACAGTATTAGCACATTTCTTTTTTAAAATAAATATCGATTAATTGGTTTGTAAAATAATGGCAAATTTTTTTTAAACCTCTCAATAAATGGGTGATCGGTTAACGAACATAATCCGTTCCAAGAAAATGTTTGTTATCCGAATTGTTCCTTAACCGATCATCGATTTACCATAGGATTATATAGGAATTTGATTAATTCGTTCCGGAGACCCAAAACACACAAATAGAAAATTATATAATTTCTTACTATGTTTATTTATATGTAATAATAATATATACATACATAGTCTTGCATTTTCATCTATTATGTTTATTTTCCGATAAAGAATCTGTCCAATATCGATTGCTTTTCTTTCTTTCCTAATCACTTCCATTGTGATTAATAGCATTGTTGTGGTAGACATCTCCAAGCCTATTGACCTTAACCTGGTATGGGTGCTATACTAACATCAAAAAATTGTAAAATCTCTCTTTTATCTTCTTTAATAAATCTTTGATTTGTTTTACGTTGTCTCCCAGTTCATTTTAATCGGGAAAAACTACTGTTTTCCTGTCCTTAGTCATAAGTTCACGAACGCGCAAGGCCTAAGCCTGTCATTCCGTTAGGTTAGTTAAGCCCGAAATAGCCTCATGGAATATTTTTATCTGGAGGCGGCCATTTATTGAGAGCCGCCATCATCACAGGCTCATAAACACGCAAGGCCTAAGCCTGTCATTCCATTAGATTAGTTAAGCCGAAATATCCACAAGGCCTAAGCCTGTCATTCCGTTAGGTTAGTTAATCCGAACTATCCTCATGGAACATATTTTTATCTGGCGGCGGCCATTTATAGAGCCGCCATTATCACAGGCTGACCAACACTCACGATGGGATCAACCGGAAGATTGAAGGATGGGTTTCAATGGTCCGCGCCCAGATCCCTCCTAAAAAGTTGGAGGAGTAGGACCCCCGGATCGTCCAGAATGGTAAGCCACAGCTATACCACGCAACCATCTGGCTGATCTGTCATTTTGTCAGTCTGCGGGTTTCACAGTTTATTCTGTGAAGTGTTCGTTATCCGAACATGTGTTCGTTAACCGAACATAAAAATCTTTCAAAAAGTGTTCGTTATCCGAACTGTTCGTTAACCGATCACCCACTATTGTGATTCCAATGATGGATGCATTTTTATATATTCTATATTTTGTGATCATATATTAATAATTCATATAGTTTTATATTCTATATTTTGCAATTATAGTATAGCTCGTATCTCCTATAACATGTTTTCACTCTAACATGAGTAGAAAATTGTGGAAACCCTCATATAACACGGTATTTCTACAACACGGTTATTATTTAACACATTTAGAAAATTCCGTTTACTCTCCTACAACACAAAACATTTTCATTAATTCTTGTAAATCCACAACTATGGACACATAATGCATACACAAAATTAAATCATTGGGAAATGTTTTGCTAAGTCATAAATGCAATTTCGCTATGTTGCCATGTGAAGACGATATGCAATCTATTTTCGATTTCGATTTGAAATTGAATTAATTTTATAATTGAGTTAATTGTCGACCATTGAGTATTTTTGTGTTCCAAACATTCAGTCCTTGGATAAAAAGTAACTGTTTATTTTTCAATAGAGTAATGGGAAATAGAAAAAAACAGTTTATTCATAAATTTTTTTTGGGTGTATGTTAAGGAATGATTATTTTGTAGCGGATTAGATAAAGATTTTGTAAAGAGAGCAGGTGATACATAAATTTCAAATGAGGGAAAAGTTTAGAAAGTGAAGTTGATATTGTTAAAAAGAAAAAAAAAATCCTCATTTTTAATGAACCGCAGTAAGGAAGATATAATTATTAAATGAATGTCATATAGGCTGTATACTTTTTCTTTCCTTTTGTTTTATATAGGGTGAAGAAAAACTTCGTAGTAAAATTTTGTGTACTGATAGGGAGCCTCGAAACAAGTCGAAAATGTCTAATGAATAAATGGTGTAAATCACACCGTTATCGAGATTAACCCTTTAAAGCTAGCCAATCACCATCGAGTTGTAGTAAAATTTTGTGTGCTGATAGGGAGCCTCGAAACAAGTCGAAAATGTCTAATGAATACATGGTGTAAATCACACCGTTATCGAGATTAACCCTTTAAAGCTAGCCAATCACCATCGAGTACTAAAAGCGTCACGTCGACTCGCGTTGCCAAGACGCATCGCATTGCGTCGCTCTCCTACTTACTATAGGGTAAGAAAGCGAGCGACGCGTCGTGACGCTTTATGTACGCAATGTGATTGGCTAGCTTTGAAGAGTTATAATTCGATAACGGTGCGATTTACACCATATGTTCATTAGATATTTTCGAATTGTTTCGAGGCCCCTATTAGTACACAAGATTTTACGACGAAGTTTTTCTTCACCCTGTATATATTGTTTTTTAAGATCTTGCGTATATATATTTTTCTTTCTTTATGTTTCGTGTTATTAATATTCTTAATAAAAATTAAATTTCTTATGTGGAATTAAAATTATTTGTTTTAATTGATTTTGGAACGTAACTCCCTTTTTTTGTATTGGTCTCATATAACACAGTTTCACACAACACGTTGTTTATTGTATATAAAATTATATATTTTGTTAACTAGAGTGATGAACCTTAAAATTATATTATTTTTCCTTTCAGGATTTTCGGTCCAATATTTTTGATGGAAATCACTCACTGGAAACGATGATATTATAACAATATTATTATTATTATTTACTAATGCGTTTCGACATAAAAAAAAATTTATAGCAGAACTGTCAAAGAACGTTTAATATATGCAATTCAACTTATGTAGATTGATTAATAATTAGTCTATAATCTTTAAAAAAAGATATAATTTTACTAATACGTTAGAAATTAATTCCATCTAGTAAGACAAGTAATTTATCGCATGTTTCTGTGTGTATTAAAACATCTAATAAAATAAATGCTTAAAAATTTTTTATTTAAACGTGAATTAGCATTCTTTCCACAAAAAAACAAAATTTAACATAATGCAATTTGAGAAAATTAATTTTTATCATTAATATTATATTATTATACTCTATGTAGATGGCATTCGAATTTTTGTGTTTAAAAATATTCCACAAAGTATTTTATTAATTTTCAGTTAAATTATTTATACACTGTAAACGACACTCACCTCATAGGCGCTTGTTATATTTAAGTTATAGTAAACTGGCAGGTAACAGAAAGCAGTAGCTGGCATGACTAAACTGTATGCCACGTTAATTATCCAGTATTGTGTTCCGTATTGATAAACTTCGGCAGGCGTCCCTAACAGAGTTATAGCTGACAAAAAACTGGCCAAAATCGACATAGATACCGGTAAAACACTTAACGATCTTCCACCCATCAGGAACTCGTCAGTAGTTTTTTGTTTACCTCCGCTGCACGCATAATATATTCCTATGCTAGCAGATATAGCTAGCATAACGGCAAAAACAGCATAATCTGCAATGTGGAATAAATCCTTGCTATCTTTGTCGATTGGCATTTTTTGTATTTTTCTTTCGAAACAGTTTGAAACTTTCTAATTCCGTACAGTTCTACTAATACTCAGCTGCCGTCGTTTCGAGTCACATGATTTTATCAGGCCAATGCATGCTTAACATAAATGACGTATTTATAACGTCGTGGAACGTGGGTGATAGTTTAATCAGTTATACAATGACACGCAATGATTATTATTAATCTACCTTCAATGAAAAATGTTCAATTGAAAATGTTTTTTAAAGTTTTTTAAATAATTTCATTGCAAACTCATAAGTTTGAATTAAATATATAATTTGTTTAAAGTTGAAATATAATTTTATTCGTAATTATTCATTTAATAATAGTATAATATAGGCATTATATTTTTAATTCTTATCAGTTATGAAGCGCTTCATCAGGTATTTTAGACCCATATCATTCCAATAACGCATGGCTGTCGAATGCTATACAAAATTGCATATTTTCATGATGATGATGATTAAATTTCGCGGGAAAAATTCAGTAATATTTTGAATGGTTGCGTTATGTCCCACAAACGGATTCTAATCGATATTCATTATCTTACTTACTTACCTTCATTACGTTTGTTCAAGTAGCTGAACATTGAATGCTCTAGTACGTAAGCCATAAACTATTTTACAAGGAGACTTCACGACCTTCGGCTTGTAAATTTTGACGAAAAAATTGTGCGTGTAGAAATCCACTAATAAAGTCCACTGGAATGTCTATTCGATGCAATACTTAAATAGACCTCAGAAAAAAATCCTAAAATTAGGCAAAAAACATTCCTCTTATATAAGCGCCGTTTGGGTACAATTGCATATATTGCAAAACCCAGCAAAAGTGGTACAGATCGATAGGGGGATCGAAATACACAAAATATTCGTAGATGCAGTCTGCAGGAGTGAAGGAAGGCGTTCAGAGGTGCCGTATTTGTGCGGAGGAGATGGAAGAGGACCTTAGACTCTCTGGAAGAGCAGGCGTCGGATTGCCAGCGGTGAATCCGAAAAATATGGCCGAGGAATGAATTAGAGGTCAAATGCCAAAGGTGAACAAGATATACACGCGTGTAAATAGCATAACTAACAAAGCACTGGAACAGGACGCTTCGCGCTGCACACCGTAGCGAGGCGAAGCACAATGTCAAACCCTATGCAATGCGAAACTTTCAGCCTCTATATCTCGTTAACCTTTCACCTTTCATGCTAGTTCATTAGGAATATTTTGCGTGCCTCGAACCCCCTTTTGATCGATGCCACTTTTTCTGGGTTTTAGCAATGTATGCAATTGTATTGCCGCCCTGTTTGCTATCATCACAATGATGTAGATTTAGGACATGCCCTACGTAAAAGCAACGCGACGCTGTACAATGCGATACTACAAATGCGGATGCTTCGCTAAGACCGACAGTTTGTCCTCGGAGTATAACTCTAAAACTTCTACGAACTTATGTAACAAATTATTAGGTGGCGGAATTTTTAACATGCCAAACCAGGAATTGGATAAGGAATGTAAGATCTGACGCTGGAGGAAGGTCTTCGCGTCGCGGAGAATCAGCGTGCGGTGCATAGAGCCGGTCAGGGGGCCTGAACGGGCCAGTTTATCAGCCTCTTCATTGATAGGCGGAGTATAACTCTAAAACTTCTACGAACTTATGTAACAAATTATTAGGTGGCGGAATTTTTAGGGTACAGCGCCACCGGCGGATTTTGTCTTTTTAGAGGAAACTATAATTTTAATTTAATTTGTATTCATTAATTTTTAAATTATTAATACAAAAAGCAACGACAGTTTGTCCCACGAGAAGTGCTTCTGTAGCGTCAATAATGAAATATAGTCCCACTATTTATCTACTAAATGCCGATTATGGTAATTTTTATCTCTCATTTTCCACGATATAGGTTGTTTTATAAATTTCGTTTATTAGAACCTTTGAATCGAACTCAGTAGCCATGATAATTTATCTTTCTCGCTTCAGAAAACAAACTACATACAGTCGAAGCGGTTATAAGAAAATCGAGGGGCCCTTCACTTTTTGTCCCTTATAACCGATTTCCCTTATATCCGAATGCGCAACAAATCGGCGCATCGTCGGTTGGGCAAAGTAAACATTGAAAAGTTTTCAATTAGGATTGTTATTTCGGTTTTAATATCGGTTATTTGAGTTGTGTAATTATTCGATTACCAGTTATGGATCTTGTATCCGCTGTATACATAAAATGGGAAATAATTAACACTAGATATTACCCGTTCATATAAATGAGCGGAAATCCTGTCATTTAATCTCATAAACTTGGAGTATAACTTCTTCTTAGGTTACGGAGTATAACTTCTTCTTCTTCTTCTGTTTCTGATATGGAGGTTTTAGGTTCACTTTGTCCTCCGAACTGTTTGGTGGATTAGAAACGTTTGGTATTGTGGACGTATTTTTCTAAAGCTTTGATGTGAGTAGTAAACGGGACGTTCTGCGATGGCCAGTAGACTGAGATGAGATCGGTGGTGGATAAGATATTCTGTTGCAGTTCAGCGTTGAGTTGGTTCCTAGCCGCTCTATAAGCAGGACAGTCTTTCCAGAAGTGGGACGGTGTTTCCACAGCGCCACACTGTGTGCAGTTTGGGAACGGATGCAGTCTGCAGGAGTGAAGGAAGGCGTTCAGAGGTGCCGTATTTGTGCGGAGGAGATGGAAGAGGACCTTAGACTCTCTGGAAGAGCAGGCGTCGGATTGCCAGCGGTGAATCCGAAAAATATGGCCGAGGCCAGTGATTGAGGTCATGCCAAACCAGGAATTGGATAAGGAATGTAAGATCTGACGCTGGAGGAAGGTCTTCGCGTCGCGGAGAATCAGCGTGCGGTGCATAGAGCCGGTCAGGGGGCCTGAACGGGCCAGTTTATCAGCCTCTTCATTGATAGGCGGAGTATAACTCTAAAACTTCTACGAACTTATGTAACAAATTATTAGGTGGCGGAATTTTTAGGGTACAGCGCCACCGGCGGATTTTGTCTTTTTAGAGGAAACTATAATTTTAATTTAATTTGTATTCATTAATTTTTAAATTATTAATACAAAAAGCAACAAATTGGCTTTTTATGATGTTTTTATTATTTTTAAATAAATTACACTGATGGCCGGCCGAGGTAAAGCAGGATGAAAAGTAGGTCATCACAGGGAAGAGTACAGAAAAATGAAAAATTATCTCCTTTATAGCCGAATTTTCCATTATATCCGACGAAAAATACACACAAAACATTTTTGGCAGGGGCCGGACCTGTTTGTTCTTTATATCCGGATTTCCCTTATATCCGACTCCCCAATAACCGGCTTCGACTGTAGTTTGTATTTCAGATGCAGCATGCGACGCATCGAGATTATGACTATTGTTTGTTTTATGTCGTAGGCATAGGCTAATCAGAAAGATGTCTGCTTCGTAGGGGGAATAGTTGTTGGTTCTATGCGTGTTAAAATTTTCAGTATTTTTATTCCTTCCGGTTTTCTTTTTCATTTTATTTTACATCAATTGAACTACAATAATATAAATTTATTTTATTTAAATAATTTTTTTTTAAATATCTTTATCATGGCTAAAATTTTCAAATTTTTTGCAATCATTTCTATTATAAACAGAAACTTATTCAATGCATCTTTTATAGTATAGATCAAATGATAAGTACAGCTAATTAATAATGAATATTTATTTTTACTTGTTAGCATTAAAAACGATTGCATCACATAAAAAACAATTAAAATTTCAAAGTGCGATAACTTTATTTTTTAATTTTACAGATACATGCATATGAAAAAAAGAAAGCTTTAATATAAGGGTTTTCCATGTTTCTATGAACAGTATCATCCAGAAAATTGTAAAGTTTTCTTAAAATAATACTGTACCTCATAGCGCATTTTATATTGTTATTTATTCCGCTTTTTGTAAATTTATATTAAAGCTTTCTTTTTTTGATTTTGATTTTTTATTTTTTTCATATGTATAAATCTATAAAGTTAAAAATAAAGTTTTGGCACTTTAGAATTTTGATTGTTTTTTTATGACACAATCGTTTTTAATACTAACAAATAAAAATAAATTCATTGTTAATTTGCTAAACTTATCATTCGATCTATACTGTAAAAGATGCGAAGAATACATTTCTATTAATAACAGAAATTATTGCAACAAATTTGAAACTTTTAACCTTGATAAAAATATTTTTAAAAAATTATTTTAAATAAAATAAATTTATATTATTGCAGCACGATTGATAAAAAATAAAATAAAAAGAAAATCAGAAAAAAATGAAAATCTTACTGCGCCTGAAACTCCCAACGGCCCCCCATACAAAGCCGGCTTCTTATTGACTATCCTTGCCTAAAGGCCGTGAACGCGACGCGAAGCGAAGCGGAGAGAAGCAAAGATGATACTGCATTAGTGCCGTAGATTATTGAAAAATTTGCATCATTCGCTTCGCGTTGCAATGCATTGCAGCCTGTCTACATTGTAGCACCGAATTATTTCTCATGTTTCATGAATTTGCCGATAGAGGTTGTTTGCAGAGTGTGATTGATTTAATAGAATATTAGAAAGAAGTAATCGTATATTTTCGATATTCTTTTACTCTCATGTCATATAGACATTGTCTTTAAAACAAATTCTATATCTGAATCCCAACTACACGGTTAAATTTCCGCCATTTTCCAAGTATATAAAACATTCGTTTCTATTGGTTGATTGCTTTCTTTGCGTCTTGCCTAACTGTATTGTTCGCACGTGCTGATTGGTCAATTTTTTCATCTCCTTTCGCGCGGCTACGCGCGTTAACTCGAGCTGCCGACAGGAAAAGATAGTCCAAGATACATACTGTATTCGAAATTTTACTTTTCTCTTATATTTCTTGTTTAAAAACATTTTTATGCTATTCTCTAATTTTAATTTGTTTTGATTTTATCGTTTCTGTTATTTTTTTATCATTATTTTTATTACTTATTGTATATTCTATGTAACGCTATCATTCTATTGTTTTACTTCTGTTTAATTATTGTTCTTTAATACCTCTTACGAATTGCTACTGTATTTAAAAATTTTATTATTGTTATATTACTTTTTACATTTTTATTGATTCATAATTCTATAAATAAACTGGTGATGGTGCTCCTCCATTCTTTCCCTAGTGACTTACCACACTTCGCCTGGTAGGAACATCTCTCCTTTTCTTCTCTTTCCTTTATCTCTTCATTTCATTTCTTTTTCAAAGGCTAAACCACAGAGTACATACTTCTCTTCTTTGCCTCACAATCCACCACACATTGTACCTGCGATTACGCGCTGTAATTTCTTTTTTTTATGCTTTGCTTCGCATCGCGTCAGTGCCTTTAAACCTACATTATTGCGAAGGTAGCAAACGGCGCGTATATAAGAGGAATACTTTTTTTGTCTAATTTTAGGAATTTTTTCTGGAGTCTGTTTGAGTATTGTGTCGAATGGCCATGGCAGTGGACTTTATTAGTGGAAAAAATTATGCGTGTAGAAACACGCATAAATTTTTTGTCAAAACATACGAATCTAAGGTCGCAAAGTCTCCTTGTTAAGGCCGTGACACAGCGAACGCGACGCGAAGCAAAGCATAAGAAAGCAATTTCGGGCGGGTACGTGCTTATGAGTGTAGAAACACGCATAAATTTTTTGTCAAAATATACGTATCTAAGGTCGCAAAGTCTCCTTGTTAATGACACAGCGAACGCGACGCGAAGCAAAGCATAAGAAAGCAATTTCGGGCGGGTACGTGCGTACAGTGTACCTTGGACTAGCTTTTCCCGTGCGGCTGCTCGAGTTAACGCGCGTAGCCGCGCGAAAGGAGATGAAAAGTTGAACTTTGACCAATCAGCACGCGCGAACACACGATGAGGCGAGAAGCGAGGAAGCAATCAACTAATAGCAACGAATTTTTTATTTACTTGGAAAATGGCGAAAGTTCAACAGTGTGGTTCGGATTCAGATATAGAATTCGTTTTAGAAGTACAAAAATGACCATATCTATACGACATGAAATTAAAAGAATACCGAAAATATACGATCATTTCTTTTTAATAACAAATCAACCACACTTCACAAACGACCTCTATCGGCAAATCCATGAAACATAAGAAGTAACTCGACTGCAATGTAGACAGGCTGCGGCGCAGTACAACGCGAAGCGAAGGATGCAAATTTTTTCTGTCCTCTTTGTTTTTTCTCCGCTTCGCTTCGCATCGCGTTCAGTGTGTCACAACCTTTAGTGTATAAAATAAAAATTCGTTGAATTTGATATTGAGCATTGGTCAAAATATATTAAATTACATTTAATTAGTTTTATTTTACTATACTGTAACAGTATTTAGATGTGCACATCAATTTCTTCTATTACCAGTTTTAAGTCTTCTCAGTGTGGTATAGGGAACTCCAAACTGCCTGGCTACTTCTTTTATGCCTATATTGCATTCTCTAACTGACTGCATAGCTGAAATCAGCTGCTCCTAATTCAATAAGGTTCCGAAGCAGCTTCCTTTGCGTTTGTACTCGATGGGCATCTGTAAAGTAGAGAAGTCTTATTTTACACGTTGGATAGGTAGATTGTGCTATCTCAGCTAACGTAGTTGGACGAGATGGTTTATTCAACTTTTTAAAAATTATCTATTTTGTTACTTTTTTCTATTCTGCTTAACTAATTTTTGACATACGGTTCTATGTAAGCTATTTTGAATAATAAAAGTTTTTGGTTATGAATATTAATTATTTTATCAGTAAACAAAAAAGATGTGCCATCTTCCCCGGTTTTACCATATATAGAAATTTTAACATCCGCCCAAAATATTCTTTTTATTACGTTCAGTACAAGTAACGATATAGATGCTGCTGAAAATAACAACAAACTATATCCCGAAGCAATAATATTCATAATTTGAAAATAAAAATATATACAAGATATAATAGCACCACTAGTAGGTACCGAATCAGTAGTTGACTCATTCAAATTAAATTTCTTTAAATAAAAATATAACATCATTTTGAGAATCATTCAAGATGATTGCTGAATGTTAATGCTCGTACCATTACTTAGGGATCATCATGAAATGACACGATTTATGAGAGAGAAAAGTTTTTCAGTTTGTTAAAATTTGTGACAAAGCTATAGGGATTAACAGTTTTGTGATTGTCTTAAAAAATTTTTCATTGATCATACTATTGATAATATATTTGTACAATAATTTAGAGAGGAAGAATAAACAATATGTAAAGATTAAAGCATATGATGTGGAATAAAATGAAACAGAAAATAATCTATAAATTATTTGGCACATAATTTGATTTTCGAGTCATAAAATATAAGAATCAACAGCTAACTCTCAGGCCTTGAGTCTAGATGGCGTTGGTCTAGGGCCGAAGCCCATTTCACCACATTGGGTGGCAGAGTTTCCTCCCCACTCAAAGGGATAACATTGAACATGAAAGGTCGAAGTCTTTTAATCATTTAGGAACCTTTTATACCGCGCAGAGTCAAATGATGGGTATATTCTAACGCCATATCCATATAGTTTTTGCCAGATTTTGATGCACTGTAAACTTTAAAAGGATAAGTCACGTGTTTAATTGACTTTTAATCATTTAGGAACCTTTTATACCGCGCACAGTCAAATGATGGGTATATTCTAACGCCATATCCATAGAGTTTTTGCCAGATTTTGATGCACTGTAAACTTTAAAAGGATAAGTCACGTGTTTAATTGCGTCACTCTTACGGATTTATTTTAATTTCGAAAGAAAATTATATGTAATTAATAATAAACTAATACTTATATTATGTTTGATATCTTACTTTAACTTATGCATTAGAAAACTGTACACAAATCATTCATTTTATTGCAATTTTAAATAATTTTATCATTCTGGTCGCCGCAAATTGTGACGTAGGATAATTTCATTGACATATAAAAACAAAAATCTTTTTTTTTTTTTTGTTAACGTTTCGTTAGTATAGCAATTCACGTGTAACGCAAAAATTTATGACGTTTTGCTATTCCTAAATTAAACAAGGAAGTATTTTTTCAAAGAATTATGATGTTTCAACGATATTTATTAAATTTAGGAAATAAATATCGAGAATATTTATAATAAGTTTTGGTATTTTTCAATTGTTATTTAATTTTTTTCCTGTGTAAATTGTGTTTAGATAGGTAAAAATTTTTTCCTAAAGAACAAATGTCAGCAGGCCAGATAAAATCTCTTTTTAGGACCGGATAATGCCCTCAGTCCATAGATTATTGAACCCCGCTTTATGCAAAGATGCATTTATAAATGATGAATGAAATTATAATAATTTTCAATTTTAATAACTTTTTTCTGTATTAAACTATCTGTTAGGGTATAAAAATTTATTATAGTTTCATTTTATTATTGAAATTTTTGATTATATGAGCTTAAATTGCTTCTGTATTAAACTATCTGATAGGGTATAAAAATTTATTATAGTTTCATTTTATTATTGAAATTTTTGATTACATGAGCTTGATTAAATTTACTTATTTTTAAATACAGTACTATCATAATCATAAAGATCAAACAGAGCTGTATATGCTTCACACACGTTCCACATTTTCTATTCTTTTAAGTTTCTCTCATGTTTACTAAAATTACTGGTGATAATAAAAGGACATTTGTAATTAATATTTAATTAAAAATAATTTTGCCTTATTCAAAACCACTTTTTTTTACGCAAGACTAAAGTCCAGTTATACAATGTTCCTTTAAAGTTTCTGTTAGCCTTATCCCCCAGTTATCTATTTTACAATCGACAGTTAAATTAACTGCTGCTTCAAGTACAAGTTAATGAACTCAACTGTTTAACTGCTGGTAAATTAACATGTCGTCTTTCAGAAACTTAAATATAACACGAAAAATAAAACTTTGATAGCTTATATTTATTACTTTAAATAAAATTATGGTTTTTTAATGTTTAAACTATAAGGTAGAAATATAGAGTCTCTCTAGAATTGTAGTCATAAATGTTGAACATAATCATCTCAATCATTCAGCAGAATAAATGAAAAATATAAATTAATAAAAACAAATGATTACAGAGCAATCATGCCCTGAAGCAGAAATACTGCACTCTCGCCAATTTGAACAACAAACTAATTCCTAGATTTTTTTTATAATAGCTAATTACTGGATTATTTTCATATATTACACAAACGCAATTGTATCTAATATGACGATATATTGTATATAAATTAAGTATTTGTTATGATTAATTAAATACATATTTTCTATTACATTAAACAGAAAAAAAAGCGAAATTCACTCGAACATAATTTATTTCTATGGAAGATCTCTGGATTTCTATGGATGTCAGAAGATCAATGGTATAAAGGATATAATTTTCATAAGTAAGCAAAGATGAAGCTTGAATCATTTGAATGAGAACAACAAATAGGTTGAAATTCATGAAAGAACAACAGATCAAATCGTGCCATTTTGGAGAAGATTCTGGCCGTTATCCTTTTCATTCTATTAACGTTATTCTTCCGAAATTTGACACATGATTCATCATCGTTTCTATTTTATTTTATATTTTATCTATCATTATAAACATACTAATACCAAACTTGTGTTACAACAAAAATAATAGAAAATTACCTCATCGTAAGATTTTAAAATTACTGCCAGTAGTGGATAGTGTAATCGATAAGTAGCAGATAACTAACTGACAGTTAAAAAGTACAGTAAGACCCCGCTTAACGCTGTTTCGATATAAAGCGGATTTTTTTTCGAATTCTATATTTTTATTGATTCACTTTGGCGTGGTTTTTCAAACCGTTATTCTTACATAAATCCGAAATCGCAGGAATTTGTTGCATTGATACTCCTATGCCGTCTCACAGTGCGTTTGATATCAGTGGAGTTCCTTACATATGGAAATCTGCTGCGGTCAGAGTTCATATTCATCAATATTATTTTACAGTAATAAAAATAACAAGTTTTAGTTTTAATCTGAATGCTTGCCACTTTAAACTATAGTTCCTTGAAGTTAGAACATTATTCTTTCATATTTTTCATTATTTATAGCTTACTACAATCTGATTACTGCTTTCTGTTCTTAAAAATTTTTATTTTCTAATTTTAAGAATTTTTTTTCATGAATGATTTATGAATCAATTTAAAACTTTTTTTCTAATTTTAAGAATTTTTTCATGAATGATTTATGAATACAAATCGATATTAACAATAAAATGCCTATAATTAATGTAATGCAATAGTAATAATACATGTTACAAAATAAAAAAAGGTAATGTCTATAATTAATGTAATACAATAGTAATAATACATGTTACAATTTAAATCTATAATTAATGTAATACAATAGCAATAATACATGTTAGATCGGAAGAGTATATTAATGTAATATAATAGTAATAATACATGCTACAAAATAAAATAAAAAAATGCTATGTATTTACAAAATAAAAAAATGTATATATATTTTTTTATTCACTGTCCCATTTCACCTATTCCCATTATTGCTATGAATATAATAGTAATAATATATGTTACAAAATAAAATTTAAAGAAATGCTATGTATATATATATTTATTCACGTAATAATACATGTTACAAAATAAAATTTAAAAAATGTTATGTATATTATAGTAATAATACATGTTACAAAATAAAATTAAAAAAATCCTATGTATACAGTAATAATACATGCTACAAAATAAAATAAACAAAAATGCTACGTATATTGAATTGATATTAGCAATAAAAAATGTCTATAATTAATGTAATACAATAGGTAACGATATTTAGCAATAAAAAATGTCTATAATTAATGTAATACAATAGTAATAATAATGTTACAAAATAAAATTTAAAAAAATGCTATGTATATATTGTTAATCCACTGTCCTGTTTCACCTATCCTCATTATTTACGTGTTAAAATAACCTCTCGTTTAACGCTGTTTCATTTAGCACTTTGTTTCCTTGGAACATATCCCCCGCGTTAATTGTTTCATTTAGCGCTTTGTTTCTTGAAACTTATCCCCTGCGTTAAATTGTTTCATTTAGCGCTTTGTTTCCTTGGAACGTATCCCCCTCGTTAAAACTTTGTTTCCTCCAAACGTATCCCCCGCGTTAAACGGGGTCTTACTGTAACTGTAAAAAACAAAACAAGTTATACTGCCGGTAATAATGAAAGTTAAATTAATCAGAAGTTAGCTAAGAGGAACTTTAACATGGTAAAACCGGGCCTAATGTTTAATATTGTCAATACACAATATACACACGAAAAAATATACACAATATATTTACGAAAAAATACTGAATATTTTATTTTATAGTAGAAAATGAAATAATTCAAACATGATATCAAAATCCATCGTTTCGAAAAAGAGAATTTAAACCAGCATCGCTTTTCTCACATGTTGCACATGAAAATGTATTTTTTTCATAGAAATTAACAATCTGATACCATTTCCATTAAAGGCAAAACTTTTCATTTTAATCTGATTTTCTCGCAGGCGATTATTCAAAGAGTTGTTTGAGAAGGTCAGCCCCACTATTTTAATCCAAAAAAACCACTTAGAAATTTTTATCTGCTACTTAAAAATACTTATTCTAGATAAATTTATAACTTTTAAACGAATAACAAAAATTTCAAACATGAAACTATTAATATAACTGAGAAAGTTTGATAAATAAAAAAAATTTTAATTATGATATAAGAATAAACTACTTTTACAACTAAAATGGTGTTAAAGTATAACTTCGTAGAAATTTATTTAATTTTGAAAAATGCTCAAAATCTATATAAACTTTTTAAATTGTTGTTTAATGCTTCATTCAATTTTAGAAAAAGTTTTATAACGAAACTATTAATATAACTGAAAAAGTTTAATAAATAAAAAGGATTTTAATTATGATATAAGAATAAACTACTTTCGCAACTAACATGGTGTTAAAGTATAACTTCGTAGAAATTTATTTAATTTTGAAAAATTCTCAAAATATATATAAACTTTTTAAATTGTTGTTTAATGCTTCATTCAATTTTAGAAAAAGTTTTATAAATATTTCAAAATTAAGAATATAATTCGCATTAATCTGTAATTAAATAGATTTTTTTTTATTTACTGCCATCTAACGGTCACGTTTAAAAATAATTTGAATACTTTAGATAATAATTTTCTAAAGTAAATATGAATACAGATTGGGCATTATTTAGATAAATTTTCAGTTAAATATTTTTTAAATAGTTATTTCTTCTATTTATCTATAAGGTTTTCAAAAATTTTTATATTAATTCATATATTTATTTGATAATTTCTCAAATAACATGTAACCCGGCCCTCGGCAGAAAATAACTGCCCACCCCTAATATAAATGCTTAATGGCAGCCAAATCATTATGGAATTGAACTGTTTTTTAATTTTTAATGAAATAAAAAATTATATTTTGGAAATTTCTACATGGAAACTTGCGGCTTTTCATCCAAAGAATTAGGTTGCCTCTGATTCTCAGAATTGAGACGGGTTTTCTAGGTGGAAATAAAGCGTTTCCAGTCGATTGAATTGCCGCATGATAAAGCATTCTCTTACCACATTGGAAGATCCGGATTCAATTCTAAGTTCCACATTTAGATTTTCAGAAGTCATCCTTGCCCGGCAGTTGAACCCCGCATTCAATCTTAAGATTGAACCTATTATGGGTATGGCCAGCCTGCAATAGATCTAAAAGTGGTCACCATCAAATATATATCTCGTGATTCGGGTAACTCAAATTAACCTAATCGTCAATCGGATGACCGTGATAAAATCATGCCATGTTTCTACCCTAGAGGATTCGGGTACAATTCTCGGGCTACACCAAGAGATTTTCAGAAGGAGAAGAACCGTCAGGTGGAGGAAAGATTTTTTTTCAACAGATGACGCCACACTTCATTCTAGTAGAATACTACGTGTCGGGGCGAAACAAGCCCTCCCACCCCTGCGGAGGGGTCAGTTGGATTGTGGAGGACGGAGATAGAGGCCGGGCCTCTATCTCCGTCCTCATGATAAATATTTTCATGGGAGACTCGAACCTGGGTCCTCCAGAGTGGAAAGCCGAAGCGTTTCCACACTGCCAATCCGGCCGGATGAAAGGTTTAAACCCACCTCCATTTGACAGTTGATCCAGCCGTCAGATGGAGGTGGGTTTAAAAACCGCGGGGAAATGTTTCGGCTTTCCACTTTGGAGGATCCGGGTTCAAGTCTTGAGTCCCACCCCTTGAATATGCTTATCATGATGTCCGTGCCCGCTCGTTGATCTCCGTCTTCACAATCCGGCCGATGTCTCTGCAGTGCTGGGCAGTTTGTGGAAGGGCTTATTTCGCCCCGTCATTTAGTATCTTGTTTAATGTTTTTATAGAATGGAAAGTGACGTCATCTGTTGACCAAAAAAGGAATATTTTTTGGCTGAAATTCAAAGCCTATCATAGCTTGACTATAACTCCTGATAGGTCAAACGGAAGATTGAAGGATGAATTCAACCGATTAGATCTGAAAAACTGAAGGCATACTGTAATTGAATCAGGATTCTTCAAGGCAGTATGCAAGTTCCATTTAACCATAAGACTTATAAAAAGTAAAAGTGTAAATGAATTTTATTATAATTTACGATATAAAATTCATGAAAATAATTTCTGTGAATGATGAGACACCATGTTCTGATTAATACGTATTTTTGTTTTCCTATTCTGGTTGAACACTTCTACAATCAAGGATATTTTTGTCGTTGTTCTGTTAGAGTTGGTCTCATTGTCTATAACAAAATATTATTCAATATTACCAATTCAAAGTATAATTTCTATCGAAAAATATTTAATATTTGTCCATAATTCATAGGTAACAGTCTAATTCAGGGCTGCCCAACCAGTCGATCGCGAGCTACCAGTCGATCCCGACAAACTTTTTTAATCGATCGCAAGCCTCCGACCATCTTTCGATGAACTCGCTTCTTAAACTTCCACTTTATAATACGTAGTAAAGGTGGTCTATGTTCTTGTCAAAACAAGAAAAATGATGTTATCCTTACGTGTTTTCGTTCTTTGTGTCTTTTATCATTTATTAAAGTAATAGCAGATCAGATCAATCGGTAGAATATAATATATCAAAGACAATAAATGAAGATTATTTCGATGAGTAAGCAAAAGTTTATTGGACAAATATGTTTATAGGTTGAAATGTTTTTTCTTTTCTTTATTATATTACTCAGGTCCGGACAACAATACATCATTGTTCGGTACTAAAAAGGTTAAATTTATTAAAAAATATTCTTCAATTATTTAATTTTTTCTTTTTTAACCATAATTATGAGCGTAGAAAAGGAAAAAAACTATCATTACCATGATGCCATGATTTCTTTTTTTCATGGTTAATGGCAAATGCTCTTGTCTAATATATAATTCAGTTGTTGCTATTCTAAAAAAGAGAAATATTGAAAGACATTTTCTAACAATGCTCTTCAATTATGAAAATGAATATCCGAAAGACTCCGAAATACGCATAGCAAAATTATACATTTAAAATTGAACTTACATTCACATCAAAATATATGTGTAAAAATTTTAAGATTATCTCTCTCGGCATACAATCCAAATTTTGAATGAATTGCAAAATCTACACAATGCCAAATATCGCATTAAAATTTTTGTTTATGTACCATAGTTACTTTCATATTTCCATAGTATGAAGAATTGATTTATTTTATTTAATAAATTTTGAATTATATAGACATTGACATAGCTATTTCTGTACTTTTAGTCCCTGGATATCGGTAGATCGCTATATCGCTTCGGTGAAAAAAATAGCTCACCGTCATAAAAAGGTTGGACAGCCCTGGTCTAATCAATAGCGAAAATAATCTTGAAACAAAAGTTAGTGATGCAATGAAATTTCGATAACAATATTAATTGATTCCAATCACTATCTTTAATCAAAACATCATCGAAATATTTTACAATACAATAGAATCAATACCATCGATACGATACTTCACTTATTGTGAAGTATTTACTAGAAAAGCAAACTTTGTTTAATGTAAAATGAATTTAATAAAATTCACGTTTTTTAACTTCATGATAAAATATATCATGTAAGTCTTATACGACTATGATATGAAAAATAGAAATGTAATTGTTTACCATTTACAATTTTATAAGATTATTACATGCGTAGACAAGGGTTCCCAATCTTTTTTTATTGTAGACCCCCTCAGTTCTAACTTTACGTATGTGGACCCCATATATGCATATGTAATATTCCTAAATGAAATATTTATTTGTAGGTTAGTAAAAGCTAATTAATTATTCTAGTAAAATATAAAAAATGTTAATTACAAATTTTGAAAATTTTAATCGATAAAATTGAAACATATTTTTACTTGTAATGACAGAATTAGAAAAAAAAAAAAAAAAAAACTATTCCAAAATTTGCGTCAACTAAAGAAGGTTCCAGAAAATATGAGTATCTTTTAACTGCGTATTTCTAGACTTTTCTATGACATTAGTTTATTATTATTATTTATTTATTTATTTATTTTTATTTAACAATTTATTTTATTTATAAATATTTTATCTGAACACCTTAGCTCATATTATGGACCCCCGAAATACAAAATTTCTTGTGGACCCCTTCAAAGCTTCTTTTTACTCCGGTTGGGAAATGTTGGCATAGAATAACTAATTAAACATAACTAATTAAATTTATTTATAATATTTTAAATAAATTTAAGCAATTATAGATATTTACTCAGAACATAACAGAGTTGCATGGACTAGCATAGAATAACTAATTAAACATAACTAATTAAATTTATTTATAATAGTTTAAATAAATTTAAGCAATTATAGATATTTACTCAGAACATAACAGAGTTGCATGGACCCATGATGGAACCACTGTGGATGGAATCCAAGCATGGAGTATAATTATAATCACCAAAATTAAAAAAAGTTCCGATAGATGGTGTTAGCGTATATTCTCGTACTCGTCGAATAGTAACTGTGGAATGTACAGTCGTTCTTCTCCTCACAGCATGTTTTATTTCAGTTAATCCGTTAAAACTTTTGTGTTGACATACTAAGATTAAACATGAAAACCTTATTGAGTAAATTAAATTCGATATTGACTGTTTGTATTATTTTATGTTAACATTTGAAAATAATTAGAAAATCACTTTTTAAATAGACAATTAATTTAAATAAGACATTATAATAAAAATGAACTACCTATTTCTAAAGAAATGACAAATATAATACAAAAATTACTTCCAAAAGACATTTATACATATTTAAAACATAAGAGCAATGCCACATGTATAATGATTGACTCTATTGAATAATAAATGGAGAAAATGAGTTCCATATCATTGCTTCAGAGTTACTGCGTATTTTATAAGTTCTCTCAACCTCAAAGGTAAAATCAGTGAATTACTTTAAATATTTAGCCATTTAAACAATCAAAAAAAGAACTAATTTAATTTTAAAAATGAATAAATAAATAAATATTTACATATATTGAATAAATCTAAGCTAATTCTTTTAAAAATTATATTAATCGATCGCCTATTATCCGATTTTAAGTGAAGCGTACTAATTATAATTAATTAATAACTTTTATTCGAAACCATCCATAAATTATTTATTCATTTAAAATATATAATAATAAATCAACATTTCGAAATTTGATCTGTAAACATCTGAAAAAAAAAGGAAAAAAAAAAAGACTTGTTGTTATGACAACCGTACCTAGCGTATGCGCACCAAATCCCGATCAGGAAATAATACGCGATTTGGCGTTTTAAGAATTGCTCAGAAAACATAAATAAGTTATTTTATTTAAATACTGGTAAGGATATCATTAATATAATATAATAATTTTTATTCAGATTATTAACAGATAAAAATCTTTTAATTATTGATTACTTTTATCATTTTGAATCCATATGTTACATATATTTCTTTATTAAAATTAATATTTTTATATAAATATACACCGTAATAGATTCTTTTTATATTTTTAAAATTTAGGAAGATTTTTACTTTAATTTTAACATAATGATGTTCAAATGGTTGAGATTGTTACTTTGTTTGTTGT
The DNA here is from genome assembly GCA_000484575.1 of Olivierus martensii. Classification (NCBI taxonomy): domain Eukaryota; kingdom Metazoa; phylum Arthropoda; class Arachnida; order Scorpiones; family Buthidae; genus Olivierus; species Olivierus martensii. The sequence goes on from AYEL01071179.1 coordinate 133,848, forward strand.
GGTGCAATTTATTGATTACGGTTACACCGTTAAAAAATAATGAAAATACAGACAATTCATTGGAAAAAGGTAAATATCAATATATTTAAGAAAAAAATTTATGCTGTTTAATTGATTATTAATACCCTCGTTTCACAAATATGAATAAGTACTATTAGATTTATTAATGTTGGTGTTGTTAAATTAATATATATTTTGTATAAAATATTTATTTTTTAATTTTAATTTTGTATCTTTACTAAAACAAGGTTCTCAGGAAGATATCATGTTTGGCAATCAACAGAATAAGCCAGCAGGAATGATAGACGATGCTCTCTCTTTTCCAGAAATGACTGATGATAACTCATCTACATCTGATCGTAAGCAAATGTTTCATTTGTAAAATAAAATTTTATTTTCCTAGTTTCATTTATTTTAAAATTCAAATTTCAGAAGATAAATCGACCCATAAGAATACAGAGAAGCAAATGTATAACGAAGAGAATAACGTACAAGAGGAAAGAAGAAATTTCCCTATCTGTAAGTGAAACTGGCAAATTGTCTTTTATGAAAAAATGATTGTGTAACTTGGTATGTTTTAATTTCAGTTTCAAATTCTTTAATTGACTACTATCCTGTTTATGAGAATGAAGAAACGATATCGAATAAGAAGCGAAGATCTATTCCTATAGAAATTAGAAACAAAATTGAAGATCTTTTGAACGAAAGGCAGCATCAACGTTTAAGAATCAAAAGACAATCAGATATTCTCAACTGGTTAAGAAATTTAGAACCTGAAGATAATGCTCGCTATTTTCAAAATGATGATGTGAGTCTCTTTTAATTAGTTTATATTTTTATATATTATTGAACGCATTTAAAATAAGTAAGTATTCAATTTCTTTGTTAAATTGCATTGAAGTTTTTTCTTCATTCATGAGATAGATTTTAAAAAGTATTTAATTTCGAACACATCATCTTTATAATAAAATTGAGTTAACACAAATCAGTTAATATAACACAAAAATCTATTAAATAAATTTATTTCAATATTCAATTATTATAATAATATATAATTCACTAATATTATAATTCATATTATTTTATTATAATTCGTTTGTTTTTAATATATAATTTATTGGAACAAATATTACTTAATATTTGTTTATTGAACTATTTTTGAGCAAATTATAAATTTTATGAACTTTTAAAATTATTAAAAGTTTTCGTCTGATATTGTTTTATGCTTTTTTCCAGGAAGGAAATTTAAACAACGAGGATGATGAATCTATTCCTCTTCGTTATTACGTTATGGAAGAAAATGATGAACTTCTGCCAGAAAGAAATAATTTAGATGATTTCCCTGCATTTAACAAATACGGAAGATCATTCGTTCCTTCTTCAAAAAAAGAATCTCCTTTTGCATATAATCTCAACAATCTTTTATTACCAATCAAAGATATTATGTGGGTGAAACCAAATGGAGCAAAAATATCTCCTTCTCTGTATAGAAGACATCCTTTGACTATAAATGATGATGCATCTCCTGAATACGATGATTATAATATTTACGACTTTTTAAATCAACACGAAGGAGATTTTCCTAGAGATCTGTAAAAGGTATTTAATAATAAAATATAATAAAATAAGATATTTAATAATAAAATGAGGTATAAGGTATTTAATAAGGTATTTAATAATAGGAATAAGGTATTTAATAATAAAATAAGATATTTTAATAATAAAATGATTTCAAATATTTTATAATTTTTATTTAATTAATATACTTTTCTTTTTTAGATTCCATATTTATTTGAGAGAAGTTTAAAATTTGTTGTCTGCCCGCATTTGTGATATTTTTAACCCCCAGAGATTTTTCACTACTTGTTTACCGTTATCACAAATTATAGCTTCCTACTTAAAATAAAATGATGACATATCAATGTTTATAATAAAGAAAACTATATTTGTATAGCTGCTTTATTGCTTTTTTTATGAAAGATTTTAGTTTTTATATGTAATCATCAGCTAATATATTAATGATTGTTTTAATAATATTTTAAGCATTATTAATCTTGTAAAGTTTGATGTTTTCAATATTGTAATAATAATAAATTATTTACATTTAAGATTACTACAGTATTTGTTTAAAATTTAATTAAACGAAGAAATAATTTGAAAAGAAAAATTTAAACAATGTGCAATTTTATATTTTTAAAATTTGATTTTTCACAGAAATAATTTAAATATCAGTAAAAGAATAATGCTTTTTGATTTTTTATTATTTGTTTTTCAAGACAAACAAAAATTGCTTATATGATATATGTATATATATATATACTGTATATCGAAATAATTTTTAGAAAATTTGATTAAAAACTGGTTATTTTTTATAAATATTTAATATTAAAAAAAAATGTTTAATTCTAGTGAAGAATCTGATATAATGCAAATAGACTTTTTTGTCTATACATTATAATTGAAATTCTTAAAGCGATGCTTATAACTGTTCTTATTCATATAAAATAACATGAAATTTTATTAATTACAATATAGTTAGAATAGGATTAATTTTCTCATTTTAATTTTCCGGCAATGTTGTTTTTCTGCAAGGTTCCAGAAATATAAGGAGAAAATAACAAACTACTAGTTTTTTAAATTTATGACAAAAGGATGTTTCATTAAAATTAAGTAACCTGTGAAGATAAATTAATTGCGCTTTAAGATATTCTTTTTAAATTAATTAAATATTTGGTTTTCTCTCACAAAATTAAAAAAAAAAAATTATAAAAGAAAAACTCTTGAAGATAAATGAAAAATGCTTGAATTTAACTGTATATTTGCCATTTATTGTTATATATTATTCAATACACTGTTTTAAAAATAATATAAATAAGATGATGATTCAAAAAAATACATTATTAATTTTGTAAAAATGCATAATTGTGAAATAAATCAGATTTATGCAAATGAAATTATAATAAAGATTAACTTTTATAATAAACGAGCACAGTATTCTGGAAATACGTATTCTACCGTTAGCCGATCAATGATCAAGACTGTTTTAACCATGAATGTATTATAAATACATGCTTTTAACTAATGAATATCTTTTCGATACAATAATTCAAAATATGCTTCCGCTATAAATTGCGATTCATAATTTTTACGTTTTAATTCTATTAATAATGCATTTATTAAAAAAATTAAATTAATTAGATTAATTTTTCATTTAATGATAGATAATTAACAAATAATATTTTCATAAATATTAAAATAGAGACTGAATATATCTAGTTGTAAATTATCATCATTTTTAATTAATGTAATAAATTGATTTATTGTCATCAATATTTGAGGTTTTTCCATTTATAGACTGACAATAAATTATATACAGTTTTTATTTTTCATCGGCTTACAAAAATTCTTAAGTATGAATTTTTGCCTAGTCATTAGATTAATATTTATTATACTGTACTGTACCGTAATTCAAGCAAAGTAATGTAATTATTTAATCACTAAATTTAATAAAGTATAATTTAAAAAATATTATCAATGTGTACAAATAAAATTATAAATGAATTTTTATGGAAGTTTTTAAAATCAAAAAATATTTTCTTTAATATAAAAATTTTTATTCTATATAGTAGAATTATTTAATAATAGTATTATGCCATCTGTTGGAACAATAAATTACTAAAAATAGATTTTAAAATAATAAAAATGAAATTGTTTCTTTAATTATGAATATTATAGCAATAATTAATAAGCTATAATAAATTAATATTTTATTTAACAGTACTATAGAAATAAATCGAATATTAATCCAGTTATCGAAAATAGTCAGAGTTAATCCCGAAATGCGTTGCGCGATAAAAAGAACGCATGCGTAGTTGATGGTTGCTGTTAGGTTGTGATTTGTGTTGAAGTCCAGAATGTAGGCTATTACAAAAAGAGATTGTTTCGTTTGAAAATTGTTAAATTGTAATGTTTTTCATGGTATATAACATCCTAATATATAAATAATAATTCAAATAGGGAAAACAATATAGTTATGTACTTATTGCATATTGTATTATGCATATATATATATATGTTGAAATGTGTTAATCACTACTGTATTTAAAAGTTTCCATTTTTTTCCCAAGTTTGAATCCCTGTTTTGTTAAATATATGTTGAAATGTGTTAAGCACTACTGTATTTAAAAGTTTCCATTTTTTTCCCAAGTTTGAATCCCTGTTTTGTTAAATGATGTTTTGGTTAAATCAGAGTTTGTATTTGTTAACTGCATTGTTGAGATTTGATTTGTTGAGAGTTGAAAATGAACACCTACTGATTCCAACTTAAAGAAACAATAATATGTTCTAATCAAATAATGCCTTTTTTACTTAAATCTCTGTTGGATTTTCTCTAATTTAAAAATAAGAATTCAAAAGTATGCATTTGCATTTTGAAAGAACATTTACAGCTCGTACGGATTGTACTATCTTGTCATTGACTTGGATGGGAAAGATCCCAGAAGAGATTCCTGATGATGAAGAATGGAGAGCAAGTCCTTTTAATTATTACCAGGATGGTTGGCTAGGTACTGGAAATGCTAGAGGAATTGTTGGTATCACATTCACTACTTGTGATTGCAGAAAGAATACTGAAGTACCTTCAAGAGCAAATTTTAATTTAAGAGGACATCATTCAAAGGTATATTATTTCAACTTCTTTAAAAATTGTTAATGAGAACTGATTTTCAGAGAATTGACTAATATGAAATTTTTATATTTCCATTTTAATTTATAAATAATACTTTCATGATGTAATTTCTCTATCTAGGCTTTTTTGTGACAGTAACACAGATAGAAAAATTATAAGCTGTATAAGAAATTCTAGATTTCTACAAAATCTGGTTTTCTAGTTGCTGTTACAGGTTACCCAGGTTTTTAGTAAAAGAATGTGATTGGGAAATTCTGTTGTATAAAAATTTGTCCCCAAGAAAATAATGTTGTCTTGGAAACTGCACTTTCTAAATAAGTAGTTTTTTGATAGTTTATTCAATTTTTATAATTTATTGATTTAAACCATTTTTCTCAGATAATCTAGATATGGAAATTATTTTACATTAAATTCTAATATAGGATTTCAAAAACTGCAAAACAGAAAAATTGAAAGAATAAAAAAACTGATAAACATATAACTTACCTGTTAGAGACTATACAAAGCGTAGCACACGCCTCGGTGACACTTTAATTTCAATGTTTTAAATGTTTCTTTTTATTTCAACACTTTAATCTTACTTTTTAGAAAAAACTACACATTAATGAATTAAAGATTTGTCTCTCATTGACTGATAATCAGAATATGAATCAACAGTTCCATCATATAAAGATTCATTCCAAAAATTATCTCTATTTTCAAGACAAACTTTTTAAAGCCGCTGAGACATTCACCATACTTTGCATAGTCTCTCACAGGTAAGCTACATGTTTACCAAAATTAGAATTAAAGAATAAAAATATTGATATAAAAATTTTACATCAGACAATTTTTTGAAACCCATTCTTAATAAATGTACTGTAGATTCTTTGTTATTTAAAATTTCCTTGAAATAGTACAAGAGCATTTTGAGTATGTTGACAATACAATAGATATTATTTATTTGTTAAAAGAGTTGTTAAAGAAAAATTGATTTTCTATTTTTATTTTATAAATTTTAAGTAAAATATATAAGTAAAATTACATGTTGTTGTGAAAATATATGAATATTGCATTTCATGACTGAGAAAAATTGGAAACTATTGTATTAAAATTTGTAAAATCAGTTTAAAGTTGGGGAGAGACAATGTGTTTATCAACTTGGCAGCTGAATCAACCTCCTAGTTGACCTGTCATTCGTTGTTATTCAATTGTACAATACACACAGGTATTCAATTAGCACAGCCACTGCTCCATATGAGCTTTTTTTCACCACATACATATTTTCATTCCATTATTTAGAATAAGTGTTCAAATGAGAATTACGATATTTAGAATTTAAATATTATATTCTAAAATGTTATTTAGAATTAATGTTTATTGATTTTGAAGCTGCTTTTTAAGCAGCAAAACTACTTGCATACTCTTGTTCCATTATTTAAACTGTGTGTGTTCAGATGGCATTGTTTTTTGGAGATGTTTGGAAGCAGCAGTTTACAAAAATGATTTGGATTGAGATAAGTTTTTCTCAAAAATTTTGAATAAAAAATTTTGATGATTAGATAGAATACAACAATTGCATTTCTTAACAATGTTATGGTGCTATATTGTTCCATGGCTAAAAGAGAAAATAAGTCCATATTGATAATGTCATCTGGCATTCAGTTGTATTAGTGTTAGTACATGTATGCTAATGGTTTCAAACATATTGAGTACAATTGGGAACATTAGTTGAATTAATAGCTGAATTATTTTGATGCATTTGTGTCTAGTGACTTGTAGTATTGTGTATAGTTAGGAATATGTGCTGACTTTACTGATGAGTTGGCAAAAATCGTGTAATTTTTTTGGCTTAACAGAATAATAAGAAAAAATAGTAATTGTTCTAATAATGATGAATTCATTGTCTTAACTGAATTGCAGAAATTTTTAATTTGACATATTAAATATATATACCAAAAAGTCCTTGACTTAAGATTGTATGGTTTCAAAAATTTTGAACCACATTGTTATAAATCAGAAATAGTTGGAAGTCAGAAATGCCAAAAATTTATGGATTTCTCAATACTAATGTTTACTAGTATATATATTATCTTGATAAGCATAAAGAAAAAAAAATTACAAGAATCAGACACAAAAATGGCTGATTTTTATATATCAAACGATTAGATCAGAAATAAATCCAGGTCAGTTGCATTGACCAATAGCAGAATTATCTATTTACATTACTATCAAAAATTCAAATTGGTTGTAAGTCAAAGTGGTTAAGTTGAGGACTATTTGTATTGTAATTTTTTCATGAAGTTATCAATCCAAATAAAATTGTAATTTGATTTGAGAAGTTATAAGACATACATAAAACTGCTATCTTCAATATAAATAGTAGAAAATAAATCAAGCACTAAGTAGCAGAAATACGTTTATTTATTTAGAATTCGAAACGTTTTTGACCAATAAATAAACGTATTTCTGCTACTTAGTGCTTGATTTATTTTCTACTATTGAGAAGTTATCTTCTGATATTAAAAATCTTAAATTTATTAAGAAATTTAAATTCAACTTCTAATGTCAATATTTAAAAATACCGATTTTTGTCAATTTCTTCCTATTCATAACAAGCAAATTACATTGTTATATGGTATACATAGTTATCTTATATCTACAAAAAAATAAATTTTTTTTAATAGATATAAGATTTTATAGATAATTGTCTATAATCATCATCATATCATTAACTCAATACAGCCTTCAAGCAGGAAAAAATCTGATTTAATTATAAATATTGTAAATTATAAAATAATCAAGAATAATTAAATTAGATTTTTTTTGCTTGAAGGCTATATTGAGTAATGACTTGAAGATAAAAAGCCAGAACACAGTCTTAATAAAATTATAAACCATCATTATGTTTCCTGTCTGTAATCATTATCCATTTTCTATATTATTTGCATAGATGAGATAACCCTCTGAATAACATCTGAAGAGAATGGATATGATTTGATTCTTCGAGTTATCATATCAAAGCTTTAACTGGATATGACTGACACTAACAGGATATAAATTAGCATTAGCAAATTTTATATGTTAATTCTGAAGTTCATTGATTCTATGAAAACTAAATCAAACTTTTACTATAATTAGGCTTCTGCTTTGACCGGGATTGTCCTGGTTTGATGATGTGGTCCCAGCATCCCCGACCAGCTTGTTATTTTGTCCCGGTTATTTGGTAAAATTTTAAGAGTGCCTAATATACAAGAAGTAAAAATAGTACAGCCTCAGGTAAAATGGCGATTTGGCAACTGAAATACCCCTTCTGTTACACTCACTGTTGCCAATCTAAATATTTTGTATCTAATCTAAGGCTGTGATTCGATATTCCACAAACTATACTAACTAAATCTTCACAGTTTTTTGGTTGACGTCACAGTATCATTTGAATAAAGAACCAGTTCAGTGAGCCAGGTCGCATGATTTAAGATTGAAGCATTCATATATGTTTTAGCAGAATTATCCACAAGTTTGATTGTTAACGAAGTGAATGATACAAGAAATGATGATTATATTCATGTATTGAAGCATGCTGCACATTTGTATAAATTCCATTGCAAAAGTTTGAACTTTGCCCCACTGCATATGTGGTTAAAGTCAACCTTACTTTTGAGATAGTTTAGATCATGCGAACTCAGTGTGATTCAATCTGACGTCAATTGGAATAAAGAACGACAAAAGTGAGGAAACCCAGTAACATCAAACTGACATAGTGCGAACTGTGAGAGAACCGACGAATATTGAACCAGAGTCTTAGTACTTTTAATGTTGTGTAATTGTTTTCCCCCAAAATTTATAACATATGGCCTAATGAAATAGATGTTTAGATTTTTTATTTTTTTATCCAAATATTTTTTCACAGAATTTATAATAGCAGGTAGCCTACAGGATCCAGATATTTTTATTTCATTTTTAGATATTTTGTTTCAGTTAGAGTTGGCAACATTGGAATTTACAATGGCTATGTCATTGTTGTGCATGTCCTATCTTAGTTGAGTTCAAATTGTGAGTCGGCATTTGCAGTTATTTTGTACTGTCCATTAAATTAATTTAATCTCCAAAATGCCAAAAAGAAACTGTGTTTTACTGATGAATTAAAAATGGATTATCCATTTTTTAAGAAGGTTTGATGATCGTATTGACAAAGTGAAATCTGAACTGTGCTTTTCAGAATTTTCAGTACTCATGGTGGGCATTTGGACATTAAAAATCACTTGAAATGTGCGAAACATAAGGCAAGCCTAATAGCCTTTTCAATCATAGGTACTTATCCTAGTAGGCTTTATTTTCTGCTGTGACTATTTTCTCAAAATTGTCCTGGTTTGAGAAAAAAAAATTATGGTAAGCCTAACTATAATGAATCCATTTTATTGAAAAGTTTTAAAAATGTATCTAAAATCAGTCAGTGCAAAAGTAAAACACTAAGTTAATTCAAAAGTAAATCTGCCTACCAACCAAATTGAAGCTGTTTGAGAATAGAATTAAATACAAGTGTTTTACTTTTGTACTAATTGATTCCAGGAACATACTACTGCCTTCGAGCAAAATATAAATCTATCTAAATTGAGGCAAGTTTATTTCCTAGCCATTTGGAAGATCTAATGAATTTTAAATATTTTGTTTTATCTAGATATCTTGACTTTCTCTTGATTGAACTAAATTGATAAACTTTGATTACTTGATTTATGCTGAAATTATAATTGTGTATAAATAGTTATCTGACATTACACCCATACCTCGCTTTACAACCTAGATACGTTCCGGAAAAGTTGGTTGTAAAGCAAAAAGCTGTATAACGAATCAATTATTTTGATATAAATTCAATTGGATCTGTTCCAATTTTTTATAAAATAATATAGTTTTTAGTTCTAATGCATTTTATTCTTTCTATTTCCTATAAAAATACTTACATAAAAATAAAAATACAAAACAAGTAATAATAAACAGAAATTCAAAAAATAAACATAAAAATTAAAAAACAAAAGAAATCATATGCACATATATCTATACAGTAGAAGCCGCTTATTGTAATTGTGGATATTGTTATCAAACACTTAATGTTATCAAAATTTATGGTCCCGAATCATCCATATTAAAATGCATTATGAAAATCCATTTACAATAATCAGACCATCAAAATCGGTACACTGCTATAAAATACTGTATTTAAAACTAAAAAAAATATCGCAGATAATACTAAAATATTGGTTCGTTATTTGTTAATCATTCATTTATTGTTTCGTTTTCACCGAAATTTAGACAAAAAACGAGAAAATACGAAGATAAAACACTTGTTCTCCATTCAAAATAATCAGATTCAACTTAAGTGGAAAAATCTGATTTGTGTACGTTTTTTAATTAATAAATATTAGATCGATGTAAGTTTTTGATTTAATAAGTTCATACAGACAAATATAACTGCTTTTCAAAACTTCGCCGTGCCTTTAGGTGGTTTCACTGCACATCTCGCCTTTACGAATGGCGTGGCATTACTGTTGCCAGATCTGGTGATTTTTAATGTTTTTTTTTATGATGAAATATATAATTTAAAATTGCTGATATAGTGATTTAGTGACTTTATAATTGTCTTTATTGAAAAAAATTAAAAATTATTTTTGATATAATAATTTTCATATTATTGTTCCAGTACTTCGTGATTTTCCTAATCTGGAATTGGCAACATTAACTATAAGTGTAAATCATTTCGCTTCACTTTTTGGCTTAATTGATTACATAAAATAAAGTTCAACAAGTGTTCTTCAATCCGTTATAGAGTTATTATTATTATTGGCGTTATCTTTTAATATAATTTTCAGTTTTTTTCATTTTATCTAACAGTACAGCATTGTTTTTGGCTATATAACGAAACATAGTGGGCCATAAATTGAAAAAGTGCCATAATTAAAAAAGGCTGTTATAGCGAAATGCTGTATAAAGAGTGGCTGTATAGCAAGGTATGGGTGTATTCATTTTCAGGAAGAGCAAGGTTACATTATGCAAAAAATAAAAAAAATGAGCAGACCTGAGAGAGAAAAGAAAATATTAATTTTTATTAATTCCATTCACTTTGATCTTGCATATTTTTTTGTCCTTATATATTTGCTTTACTACTGTCACTTCATTCATTATTTCATATACAGTAAAACCCTGCTTAACGCTGCTCCATTTAACGCTGTTTTGATATAACATGGTTTTTTTCCAATTCCATATTTTTATTGATTCGCTTTGACATGATTTTTCAAACTGTTATTCTTACATAAATCAGAAATCACAGAAATTTTGTTGCATTGATACTCTATATCGTCTCACAGGGCATCTGATATCAGTGCAGTGCAGTACATACGAAAGTCTGATGCGGTCAGAGTTCAAATTTATGATAGGTCATCAATGTTATTTTACAATAATAAAAATAACAATGATCCTATTTTAATTTAACCTGAAAGTTGCCACTTTAAACTATAGTTCCTTGAAGTTAAAAGGTTTTTCTTTCATCGATATTTTTTTGTTGTTTATAGTTTACTGCAATCTGATTATTGCTTTTTGTTCTTAAAACTTTTTATTTTAATAATTTTAAGAATTTTTTCATGAATGATTTATGAATACAAATTGATATTGGCAATAAAAAATGTTTATAATTAATGTAATACAATAATAATAATAATAATAAATGTTACAAATAAAAAAAAATGCTATATATATATTTTTTATTCACTGTCCTGTTATATCTATCCTCATTATTTACATGTTAAAATGGCCTCATTTAACGCTGTTTCATTTAGCTCTTTATTTCCTTGGAACGTATCCCCTGCGTTAAACGGGGTCTTACTGTATTCTCTTTCAGTCTTGAAACTGTTTTATCTCTGTTTTTTGAAAATCTTGTTAACTTCTATGCAAGTATAACTTTTACAATTAGCCTTTTCTTTTTAACCTATCTATGCTTTATATATTTTTGTGATTCAGTTGTCATTCATTCTTTCCAAAGATTCAAACCATCTCAACAAATTCTTTCTTTTCTCCTACTTGTAATTTAACTTAAAACAAGTCAAAACATTATATTATAAAATAAAAGTTTTGTTCAATCCTCTGTTTTAGTTTGTTTTTAAGCTGGTTAAATTTCAATAGACCTTTTTTTGTATTTAAGGTATCCTTTGGTTTACATTGTTATTGACACCAAAATATTCAGGTATCCTTTGGTTCCAGTTATTGACACCAAAATATTCAGTTCTTAGCACTTTTTAGTAGAAAAGTTTTTTATTTATAGCAAAACTACAAACATAAAATTAAATTCTTGAAAGCCCTTTTGGTCTTATAAGGCCATCTTCAGTCTAATTTATACAAGAACAAACCTAAGAAAATTGAATTCTAAGAACATAAAAAATAAAAAAAAAAGAATTCTATATTCAAAATGAGTAGTTTATAAGAGATGTTTCTTGGCAACTAGCCAAATAATGCAAATGGACATAGGTAGGATTTAGGCAGAAAGAAGATACAAAATAGTTTAAAAAATAACATTATAACAGTAAATAAATAATATAATAATATAAAAATCAAACTTTACATGTTTTCAGTAACAATAGTATTTTAAAAAGTTTATTTCTTATACATCATTGCTATGAGAGTGATACAGATATAGGTGAATTCTCATTCATAATATGTATATTCTTTCTTCTTTGGTATATAGTTAATGCTTCTGCCATAGCGGTGTCTCTTGGATCTATTATAGGTTTGACTATCCTTGCATTATTCCAGAGAATGTCTAGGTCCATTTTACTAGTGCAGTGCTTAGGTTAGCTGTTCTTATTATTTCTTTTTTGTTCTTCCAAATGTGTTTTTACGGATTCTATAATGCTTCCAACATATTCTTCAAGACTGATGGTAATTTTATTCATAACGAGGATCACATAAATTCCCAAGTTGTTATCAGGAGGTAGACCTCCTTATCAGTTGTAATACATGTAAATAATGTAAGTTGTTGTATAAATGCATCTCCATTCCCCATTTCCTTCTTTGTTTTAGTTGCTAAATCTTGTATTGCTTTATTATACTTTATGGGGATTTGGTTTGGTTATAATTGCATGTTGTATTGGATTGTATTTGCTACAAGTTGGCAAGTATGGTTATCATTTAACTTCTTTATAATCTGATCATATATTCAATACATATATTTGTATATAAAACCATATTTGTGGCTGTGTAAACAAAATATTAAATTTCTGATCATCAATATCTATCTAATAAAAATCATATGTGAACTGACAAAATGCTTCCCCCTGCATTTTATGAAAATACGAAATGCATATTTGCCATACTATTGTATATTATGAATAAAAATTTTTGATTTTTTTCAATCCAGTCTTCTGACTCCAATTCATCATCCAAGGTCCATAAAGATGGGAAATCCTCACTTTGGAGGTTTTACAAATTATCATCAATAACTACAGAACCATTTCCCATTATTCTACTGAATCATTCTGGAGCTGGAACAATGTGACAACAAAGAGTACACCATTTAGATGTATGGATTAAAAAAGACTGTGATTCTTAAGACTTGTTTATAGTCCAATGAAGATAACCTTTCGTTAGTGCCTAAAACGTCTGTCACACTTTGTTCTAATTTGCTTGTTTATAGTTAGTATTATATAAACAAGAGTAATCTTTAAATGCCTCAATAAAAAATTCAACATTACTATTTGAACCAAGGATCTTTTTGATTTGAGCACTCTGCCATCTTGTATCAGATCGCAAAACATCATGGTATAACCATAACGTTGAAACCTAGAACGAGTTCTAGATTGTCAATTTTGTGTCGGTTATGCTATGGATAATGTCAGAGTATAAACTTATGAATTATTTCTAACCTTGATGTTGCCGACGAGCTTCTCTGCCACACCGGATTATAAACAAGTCTTTAGGCTACAAAAATTTTCAGGAAATTGTCATTTTCTCCCATTAATATTCATGCTTAATCTTGTGATCTCCATGTGTACAAATATAGCAGCATTAAAGCCCTGGTTTTGAAGGCCTACAGGTTGCATTTGCGTTTTTCTGATTTATAGGGTGAATATTGTTTATTATTAGCTCTTTCGATAAACATACATATAGCATCAAAAAATTTTTCAAATCATACATAACATAAAAAATAAATATTATGTTAACAAAGATGAGTTGTTTATGAAAAATAATAATCCAATTAAGCAGATATTTTTAAAGGTACCCTTCCCCAGCATTTCATGTTAAATAAGATAAAAAGAAAATAGGAAAGTTGCATAAAATAAAAACATCTGTTAAGCCTGGACTTCACTACACCTGAAAACATGCCTGAAACTGAAAGTGATGCATCTTCTGGTTTGTATGCTGTATCTTGGCCAGAAACTCACCTGAAAGTACAGTATAAATAAATTTAACATTTCAGTTTCAGGTCTAACTATGTAGCCAATCAGAATTTAGTATTCAATAGATAAGCTGGCTGTGCGCAGACCAAGAAAAATTTTTGGTTCAAGACTTTTAGGTTCTGCACATTCATTGCTATGAATAATAAAAAGCTCTTATTTTATTAATTCTTTCGCTGTTTTAAATAAAATAGATTATACATATCTTAAAAAAGGTAATGACATAATTTTGATGTTTTGCTTCTTAATTTACTCATTGTTGGTGTTGTAGTTTAGAGAGACAGACCATCAGTCATCAGTGCATTCACCAGATTGAATATATATGTGGACACATATAGGATGCTGTATAAACAAGTTGACAGAACTTTATGTGGAGCTTAAGCAGAAACTGAAAGTAACCTGAAATGTAACTATGCTCATTTCAGTTTATATTATCAGTTTCAGTTTTCTGGTATAGTGGATTCCAGGCCTAAAGCATAATAATCTTTTTTAGTGTTACATTAAAAAAGATTTTTTAATAAAAAATTATTTTAGTTTGATTAATAAGCTTGTTGATGTATTAACGTATTTGTTAACACTTGTGTGTGTTTGGATTCAGTAAATTATTTATTATTATTTAATTATATTTGTTTTTGTAATCATTCAATTTACTAGTTTACAAGTGCACTAATTTTTTTGTTTTTAGTGCTAATACTTATATGTGATTTTAATAATTGAAGTTCTGATTGTTTTTTTGTGTAGTGTAAATTTCTTAGTTTATTTTCAGAATTTATTTTCTGGAAGTTAGAAGACCTTGCTAGGCAGGAATCTGAAATTTTCAGTGCCATTTACTGTTAGGTTTAATTATAATTATTGATGATTTTGAATATTGCAATTTTGCATTTGGTACCCAAACAGGGGCTTAGATTGTTTTGACTTGAATTGAAGATGAAACAGCACCAGTATGACTTGAATTGTATGAATTTATTGGCATTCTCTATTTTATTGTGATATTAGTCACTTTATAGTATTTCTATTTAATTATCTCATAAATTATAATGGCATCTAATAATATAAATATTCCTGTTGAAGAATATAACAAAATGAAAAGTAAAATTTCTGAATTAACGAAAAGACTGAACATTTTGAATTGCAGTTGCCATTCTCTTCTTTAACATTTATATGATATAAATAATTTTTTTATTATTGTTAATTAGTTTGATTTTAAAGACTCTATTTTCATTTCTTTAGATAAATTAATCATTGTTTAATCAAAAACTATTGATTTTGTTAGCCTTTACTTAATTTTATTTTTGTAAAATTATATTGGTGATAGTGGAACCTCTGATTTTAATATTGTATCTATAGGAAATTGATTCTTGATTTATGAGTTCTTACATTATGAGATCTTAAATTAACTCTTAATATTGGAAAATACCTGTATTGAAATACTATTAAGATTTTAACCAGATAAAAATGATAAGCACCAAATTTCAAATGGGAATAAACAGTATTACTGCTTTGTGAAGTACTTTTGACTTAGAGATCATCTTCAACATTTACAAATCAAAAGAACAGATTACAGAACATTTTGGAACAAGAAGCATACAATACATTTCAAATTTAAATACAGTGACACCTGTATAAGTTGGACACATTTGGTTCCTTCAAAATGTGTTCAAGTTAGAGAGGTGTCCAACATAGAGAAAGATTCATAAAATCAAATTTTTTCTAAACATATTAAACAATAAATTTTTGTATCAATGCAAACCTTTATTCAGTTAGAGGTGTCCAACATAGAGAGATTCATAAAATCAAAATTTTTTCTAAAAGATGTCCAACATAGAGAGATTCATAAAATCAAAATTTTTTCTAAACATACGCCAACATAGAGAGATTCATAAAATCAAAATTTTTTCTAAACATACTAACATAAAATTTTCATGTCAGTGCAAAACTTTATTCAAATCAAATTGGAAACCTTGTCTCAAGCCTTTTAGTCAATTTAAATTGGAAACATTTATTATTTTAAATTAAACTCAAAAATGTCAAATATAAACTAGTTTATCAATGGTTTCAACATGAGAACTATTTATTTGAAAAAAAGTCTGTATGAAGCTTTTTTTATATTTAATTTTCACTTTATCCACACATTTTCAATTTTATTTATTTTTATACCAAATAGAGTTTCAACAATCTCTGGTTCATTATTAGAAAATACTTATTGTTCAAATTCCTGTACATATTCCAAAACTGTTTCATGATCATTCCAACAAAGTCTCTATATGAATTGAGCTGGATATAATCTTTTCAATTAAATCACTGGCTGTTGCTTAGTGATTTAATTGAAAAGATTTCATATTCAGCCGGTGATTTCATATTCATGATGGAGAAGATTGAAGATTTTACAAATTTTGACAACAGTTAAAATTTTATGATGATAGTTCTCAGGAAGAGCACTCAGTTCTTCTTCTAGGTCAAAGTTATTGACCTCTTGCATTCCTGAATCTGTAAGGGAATACAACTTTTTTAAAACATTTCTGAATAGTTAATTGTGAAACTTCTTGTCATGCAACATAAATCCATCTCACTACATCCAGAATTGTAAATGATCAATAATTTGCTTCTTTTGGTCTAATGTCAGTTTATTTGATTTTCTTTTACTGCTTTTTAAGATCTCTAACGAAAGCTTAATCACAGCAATAGAAGAACAGAACACAATTCTCAAAGAAAAAATATAAAATATAAACCAAGGTCTATAAATACCAAAACTAGCTATTTATAGCCCAAATATTTTTAATTTTATTGCAATAAAATATTCTGGCTATAATTTGGCTAGTTTTGGTTTGATTTTTCTCAATGCTCAGTGTTTGTATTTACAGTAATAAGTAAATTATGGATTTATAAGTCATCAGTAACTATCTCAAGGCATGATTAATCAATGTTATAAGTTTTTCTTTCACAAATTACTTTGGATAATCTTCTAAACCTAAATAAAATTTAAGATTTTATTTCGATCAATTATCAAAAAGTGTCCATCTTATTAGAAACAGTTGTTCAAGATACAAGATAGAGAGGTGTCCAGGATATAGAGGTTTGGACATATAGTAAAATATAGGCTTTTGTTCGGTTCCAGGAAAAGTCGTTCAACATAGAGAGGTGTCCAACTTAACAGGTTTTACTGTATTTATAAAAAAGAAAAGAATTAAATGTAATTATCAAACTTATATGAATATTAAATACAAACATTAATACTAAACAAGTTTTAAATTGTCAACTTCAACAAATAAAATTGATGGTAATTGTAGGATTATATAGTTTGTTATATACCAAGATCATATTAGCCATTAAGGCAATATGTTAATAGGAGGATTGTAATTTATGTTGTAGGACTTCTTTTTAAATTGTTCAATAATAATGGATTCGGCCATTCTAATATCCTCTACTTTATTTACTGTATTTACTACGTGTGCCTAACTCCATTGAATGTTGATGTCATACTGATAGAAATGTTTGACAAATGCTGTGTTAAAGGCTGCTTTTTCTATACTGTCTTTGTGTTCTCTTAGTCTGATGTCCAGGCTTCTTACTATACTTCCAACATTTATTTCTTGCCTAGCTAAGTCTTTGTTATAGATAGGATTGATGCCAGCTCGTTGGAATGCTGGTATCAGTGGCTTAAATGTTTTTCAAACTATGAAAAGTAGTATGCAGCCACTTGTATGGTAGAATCTTATTGGCCCTTCCTAATGCTCTGTTTAAGGGTTCAATCCCTTTATGCTAATTAATATGATATAAGTAAGTAATCTAAATTTACTAGCCAAATTATAGCTCTTGAAATTTTAACGGTAACTTTTAATGATTAGAAAGAATTTAAACTAATTTTAGCGCCATCTCGTAATTAGATTAATTCTAATTAATTTCTGTGACCACATGAAGATGGTAGAAATGTCTGTATGTATCTCTCAATTGATTTATCAATATTTCTTACAAATTTTGGGTCATTTTATATGTATATACATAAGTGGAAGCTTGTGTATAATGATTTTAACTAGTAATTGTGAGCCCTACATGGAACCAATCCAACGAATAATTATTGTACAGATTCCATATCTGCTTGATGCAAGGCTAATTTGCTTAAAAGAAGTAGATCCAAAAGTCCTTAGATATCAAGGAATGCCCTTAAGGCAATTTCCTTGTATCTAATTGCTCTCTCACTGATTTGATACAATCTCATGAGGAGCAGTCAATTTGCTTGATTGTTAGGCAAATTGACTGTGATCTAGAGCAGCGCCTCTGAAACTATGGGTCACAACCCCATTTGGGGTCGCGAAGCGAAATGCTGGGGTCGCAAAAATTAAATTCAAACACTTGAATTTCATAATTTCACAAATTCCTAATATTTAACGTATGAAAAACATATGAATTTTCAGTGTAGTTGGTTGATTGTGTTCATCTTAATTGCCCAATATTTAACGTATGACAACACATGAATTTTCAGTGTAGTTGGTTGATTGTGTTCATCTTAATAAGTGTGTTATAAATTTTCAGTGTAGTTGGTTGATTGTGTTCATCTTAATAAGTGTGTAAATATACTTGTACGTTTTATTTCATATTTAATACCTGGGGTCGCGAAAGTAATTGGCTGATTGTGTTCATCTTAATAAGTGTATAAATGATGTAGTGATTGGTTGATTGTGTTCATCTTAATAAGTGTGTAAATGACTTATATACTTTTGCTGATTGTGTTCATCTTAATAAGTGTGTAAATGATTTATGTACTTGTTTATGAATTTTCAGTGTAGTTGTTTGATTGTGTTCATCTTAATAAGTGTGTAAATGATTTATGTACTTGTATGGTTGTGTTCATCTTAATAAGTGTGTAAATGACTTATATACTTGTACGTTATTGTTCATCTTAATAAGTGTGTAAATGATTTATGTACTTGTATGTTTTTTGATTGTGTTCATTTTAATTAAGTGTGTAAATGATTTATATACCTGTATGTTTTATTTCATATTTAAATATGTGTATAAATGATTTATGTATTTGTATGTTTTATTTCATATTTAATACTGGGGGTCACGAAAAATCTCGTAATGAAAAATGGGATCATGAATGAAAAAAGTTTGAGAAGCACTGATCTAGAGGATACTCTATTAAATCCCATCTCTGATAAATCTATCCCTAGCCTTTCTCATTGTCTTCAATAAGAATGATGTTAGGCTGATTGGACTTAACCTCAATTAAGAACTATGCCCAGACTAGGGTTTCCAACTGTCCTTTATTTCAAAGGACAGTACTTTATTTGTAGTTCAAAGTCCTTGTCCTTTTCTAAATAGGCAAATGTCCTTTATTTTACTTATCTGCAATAAATTAAATAATATGTATATAAAAAAAATCCTTCTAATATGCAAATAGAATAATATAGATTTAAATATCTGTTTCATGCTTTAAAATTACAGTGAATAATTTAAGGTTTAAAATTTCTGCTTAATTTTGTTGTCATTTCATCATGCATTTCACACTCACAGATGATGATGCCATCTGAGAGTATAAATGTCAATTTAGTTACCATGGTTAAACATTAAATGATCTCATCTAGAACTTTCTTTTCTTTTATGTTGTACATTTATTTACATATTTAAATTGAATTGTTTATTAAATAGAATTGTTTTGTTTGTACAATGTTAAATTTGTTTATTTTGTCAAATACTTTGTGTTTTCTAAAAATAAATGCAAAAAGAAGCATTGTTAACAATACCATCAGTTTCAAATTTATCTCAAATATGTGCAATTGTTAAATGTGTCAGCGGATTTGTTTGATACACATTCCGAAATTTGTCGCCATACCTCACTAATGTTTTCAAACTTACAATACTACTACAAAATTGCTTTCCATTGTTCAAATTATAACCTTGCTTCTGCCATTGTCTGCAAGCATCTGCTCACATTTGCAAATTGGCTGCTAAATGGAATACAAGTCTTTTAACAGGACACCTGTGCACTCATTGTCAACTAACAACATTAACTTACAATTTCCCTAAAAATGAGAACTTGATATCAATTTGTCTCAAAGTTATTGAAGAACAAATAGTGTATACATTTTTTGGGCCCCCCTATTCTAATTATGGGGGGGGAAGTTCACAGGTTGGATGATACAATGATACAAAACATTATCATATTTCTCCTGTTAGTGCATCTCTCTTCCCCTCCAGATTCCTTTCTCTATCTCTTTTAATTGAACTGAAAGAAAAACAGAGATTTAGAGATGAGGAAAGACACACTACATTCAACTTGAATTCCCGTCCTTCATACAATACATCTTCTGTTGAGTGACTTGAAGTGTTGCTCAGTAATAAAACAGCTTTTTCTCAAATTTCTATTCTTCAAGAATTATTTTATATGGAAACAAATTTATAGTGAAACCATTTCACAAGTATGTTTAAATTCATTCAAACTGACTTTTTTGATTTATATATATTTTACAGGTAACAAATATAAATTTACATTTTTTAAAGCCCTGGGCTTAGCATATTAATTAATGAGAAGCAAAGATACAGTATAAACTTACTGTTCAAATGTTATTCAACAGTTTGTAGCAATTATTGCTTTACAATTTAGTTGTTGAGTTTTTTTCTCTGGAACATGAGTTTTAGTTTTTTTTCTCTGGAACATGAGTGTGTATGTATAATGCATGGAGTGTGTCATTTGAAAAAAATATAGAAATATTCATGGAGTGTGTCATTTTTGTTTAACAACTGGCTCACAAAATTCTTGAAAATTTAACAAACAGCTATGCAAGCTAGTATAAGCTGGTTTCAACATACTATTGAATATAATCGTGGAATACTGTCAGCAAAATTAGAATATACAGTTAGCAAAGAGTGTTATATGGACTAATGGGTCTAGGCACTGTCTCCTATTTATCATGTATTCTATAATTAAAAAAAATATTTCTAAAAAAATTTGAAATTTTTTATATTTTTTTCTATAAGCATCAAATAAAATGACTTAACTGTAAAGGAAGCAAATTATTTACTTTTGCCTCTGATGTGGTCTTCAGACATTTATCTTTAGAAAAGATAAATGTTAAAAACAACCTTGCAAGTAAAGTAAATTTTGCTAGCAGGGAACTTATAGATTTTTCTGCATGTTTTCCTTATGACAAGGAAAAACATCTTGCAACCACTTTTATACATTTGGTGGAGTTGTATCAATAGAATCAATATGATTTATTGGTTGATGTTAATGCTAGTATGCAGGAATAGACAGTTTTGAATCTTTAATTTCAAATTCATAGATTCCATTGGGCAGACTGTGATGATGCTATCTTGTTCTCCAGTCAATGCCATTTTTGTTGCCATGGAGTAGTGGTCAGGCATGCATCTCATTTTTGCAGTAAAAGATTACTACAAAAACAATGATTATTATGAAGTTATGTAATGAGAATTTCAGTATCCCTTTCACAATTTTGGAGTTATGATCTGGTCCTATTAGTTCTGCTAAAGAAGAAGGGGTTGCAAACTTTGAAGCAACAGGTTTAATAATGAGTAAGAAGTATCTGGGACCAAGAAAACATGTTTGAATGCTAGAGACTGTCAAAGAAGTCAGAGCATCATTCCTGTGGAGTTTATAGTATTCTGCATAGTGACATACCATGTCATTAGGTTTGTCTCACCATTCTTTGGGCAGAATATAGTTCACAGATTTAAATATTATACCATACAAGATTCAGACAATTCAGGAAATGCAAGACTGATTTGAATAGGAGAATTATTTTTTCTTAAAAAAAGCATTTCTGGAAAATCTTTGGATATCAGATGAAAGTGTGATTTTTGTTAATAAAGAGAAATGTCAGTACTGGACTGCAGAAAATTCACACCTTTTACACCAGCAACCATTACATAGTGAAAAAGTGAGTCTGATGTATAATTTCATTGAAAGGAATTATCAGGATATATTTTTTTGAGAATGATGAAGGATATATGGTAACTGTGACTTTGGAATGACATGTGAATATGATTCAAATCTTTTTCAGCATTGAACTATGAGAACTATCCAGTAAATGAATTTATATGGTTTCACTTAGCTAACACGAATATTGTTACTAACATTGATCTCTCCTCCTCTAACTTTGAGAAGAAGTTAGCCAAGTGGTGTAATGAGGTATTAGGGGAGAAGGAGAGATCATTAGTAACATCATCAATGTTAGCTAAGTCACAAGCAGTGAAACTCAATAAAGAGGACTTATTTGCAACATATGACTATGAAGCCTTATACCCTTTTCTAAAGCTGGAGCCAGTGTGCTTAGAATTTAATAGATTCATGATGGAAATTCTCTCTCAGGTACACAACATAGCACAATTACTAAGAGATATAGCCCACCTAATATGTTATGGCTCATATTTTACATTCAGAGGAAAAAATATACCAACAGAAAATAGGGGTACCAATCGGAAGTCCCATAGCAGACCTGCTAGCAGAAATATTGCTAAGAGCCATAGAAAACCAAAGGATACCATCTTTCCTGCCCTCATTAAAACTCTATATGAGGTATATAGATGACATAATAGCAGTTTGGAAGGATCCCACGGAGATAGATGAGTTAGCCAAAGCTTTAACTTGGAGGAATATATGGGATAATCCTGAAAAAGACCAGCAAAGCACCACAAGTAACACTACCTCGACCTGGATATAGCCGTATAAGAGGGCAAGTTGAAAACTAAAGTCTACAGAAAACTGACGTATCAACCAGTTTTGATATCTAATTGGTCCCACAATCCAGTAAGCTACAAAACATCAGCATTTAGGAGCTTCTATAAGTGGGCATTAGCATACTGCAAAGATAAAAAGGATTTAAACAAAGAATTAACATACATAGAGAAATTAGGATACAGTACGGATATAATAGATCCTTCCTACGACAAATATGGAATGAGGTGAAAAAGTGCACATAACCAGCGACATAAACAGGAGAAGATTACAGCCTGGCAGAACAACTACCTCCCCGTCCCATATAACACGAAAAAATTTAATGCAGTAAAGAAGATCACAAAAAAAAACAAATAAGAAGTTAACTGTGCGCAGGGCACCAATGCTTTTTAACATCTTAAGAAACAACAAGAACCCCCTTAGAGCAACAGGAGAAGAGAGGGTATATAGAATACCAATAGAAGGCACACAAACACACCAGGAAACAGAGTACATAGGTGTAACAAGAAGGACATTGCATAGGCAAAACTAACTACATCGTTAGCGATAGAAGCATATAACAGGGAACTTAGGTGTAACAAGAAGGACATTGGCAAAAAGGATGGAGGAGCATAGAAAGGACATTGCATAGGCAAAACTAACTACATCGTTAGCGATAGAAGCATATAACAGGGATGAAAAAATAAAATGGGATGAGGCATGAATTATAAGACCACTGAACGCACTGACTCAAGCAACAATGGCTGAATTGATTGAAATATTAAGAAGGCAGAAAACGGAAAACATAATAAACAAGAAGCTGATATTAGAACCCCCCTCCCATGGAAATACATGATTGAGAAGGCAACTCAGCATTAGCATTTGGTGCATTATAAAACCCAGAAACTATTTTATTATTTATTATATGTTACATATTTTATTATTATTCACATTTTTATTATATAGGTACAAATACCTATAGGAAGTATTTTTTAAAATGAGATACAATACAGGTCATATATAACTTTATTAAACATGTTCTGTTACCATGGAAACCGTACATTCTTGTGTAAAAAATTTTTTAAAAGTGTATTCGATTGCTGTTGGAACATAACCTGAGGATGGCATGATTGCCAAAACTGTTTGTAACATTAAATAAAGTTAATCTTAGCTGCTAGTACTGCTATATAGTCTTTGTGCTTTAAAAATTCATAAAACTCTATATACA
The DNA here is from genome assembly GCA_000484575.1 of Olivierus martensii. Classification (NCBI taxonomy): domain Eukaryota; kingdom Metazoa; phylum Arthropoda; class Arachnida; order Scorpiones; family Buthidae; genus Olivierus; species Olivierus martensii. The sequence continues at coordinate 157,853 of AYEL01071179.1, forward strand.
TCATGTTGAAGTTGCATTTGGCATAAATACATGCTTCCAATGTCTTGACTTTTAGTTGGGTTTTCTCAGTGGTCCACATATTACTGTTCCAGAAGAACAATGACACAACTGCAAAATCAATGATTTTCAGGAGATGGAAAACTAAATATTTTTTATTTTTTGCATTTTTATGCCCCTTTCCAATCAAGGAGATTACTAAGGGGTAAGAAATAAATAAATAAATAAGCTATTCTTGTAATGAAAAAATGTTAAAATATTTGATAGTAATGGAAGTAAAGGAAAATGTTAGCATTATGTCATTGTTCTATTGGAAGATTTATGTATTTCTGAAATTAATAACTCAAAACTCCAAATTTGCAGTTACGTCATTATTCTTCCAGAACAGCAATATTATTCACTATGAAAATACCTGCTCAGTGGGGGCATTAGATCTGGGGATATAGAAGCAAAATTCAATAATTTTTAAAATGTATTTAAATATGTGTTTATCTGTGAAATATATAAAAATTCTAATCCATCTACATTGGCAGGACTTGTCATTTTGTCACCATTCTTTGATCTTTTCATAGGTGACAACACAGAAACATGATAGCCACAGAAAATGACAGTGTCATGTTTCTGTGGACCACCTGTTGCACACACCAGTATTCAATTTATTATTTCAATTCACAAAATAAAGGACAAAATGGCAATTAAAAAAAAAAAAAATCTTAAGGACAGAGAAGTGAAATAAAAGTCTATCCTCTTAAATAAAGGACATATGGTCACCGTATCTATAAGTTATAACAAAATAATACATACAGGTGTCATGTGAAATTAAAGAGAAAGCAACATTGAAAGACAATCAAGAATAAGAATCATGCCTTTCCTGGGAAGAGTGAAGGTAAAGATCAGTTTTTGCCAGGCTCCTTTTATAAGAGCTATGTTGCCATTCCGACTACACAAGAGCAAAACAATAAGACAAGTGCTGAAAAATACCGACAGTAAGTGCACCTATATGAGGCCCCAACTATTTTTAGTTTACTTCAAAACGAAAAACAGAAATATAATAATGACTATAAATCTGGTGTATATAAAATTCCAGTCCATAACATAGAAGATAATAGAGAGGAAGTATATATCGGCACCACTGCTCGAAACTTTAAAGAGAGAGTGGCTGAATACAGAGAAAACATCTCTAACGGTAAACTTGCTACAGCTCCAGCGCAGAGAGCGTACCAAAAAGACATTAATATTATTTGGAACGAAGCAAAAATTATTAAGAGTGTTAGCAACAAGAGAGACCTAGCGATAAATGAGAAAATCAAAATACTGAAATCCTGCAAAGAAAATAATGTGATTAATATAAAAAGAGCAGATGAGGTCAGCAATGCATGGAAGTACGCAATGGAAAATCACCACTCCTAAATTGTGGCTATTATTATTACTCTTGAATTACTTTATTATGATATTTTAGGTCCGACAGGATTATTAAAAGACTTTCTAATATATTATGTTAATTTTTAAAAGCATTAATTTCATGTCAAAGTTATTAGTATCTGTAGCGTATGAAAATTATTCTATTTGACGTAATTTAAAATGTAAAATTCAAATTGTATTCTATTTGTTTTTGTTCTATGTAAACTGAAGATGATATTAGTGATACTGAAAGTGTTTTTCATGTTTATAATAAAATATTTACGTGTTTCTAACTGCTGAAGTGCTTGTGTTTAATGAACTTATAGTTATAAGAGCTCATTTTGGATTTTGCTCAGAGATCATCCAATAGACAATCTCCAAGCAAAATTCCAATCTGGGAATGAGAAGTTGATTCATCCTAATGGTGCTTCTTCCGAAAACAATAATTAGGCTTCATATTTTTCTACGTCAAGGATTGTGTCATCTGCCATAACTACCTTTTGTCAATTCTGCTCCTATTCAGAACTGTATCGTGCACCTCCAAACTGATTTATTTTTCAATCAAGAAATATAAGTGAACTATAACTTCCTTATCCTGATCTCAAACTTAGAGATATTTTCTTTCTCTGTTAAAATTTTCGAGATATATTTGAAAATTGGAAATCTCTCACATAAATAAAGGAAGTTATTGATTTATTTAAACAGCAGCCTCTACATTTTTGATTGTAGCCTCATCACCTATCCTTAGTTGCAACACGCCTCATATTGCAACAAGGCCTAAAGCCTGCTAGTTTCATCCATCACCACTTGCTTCACAGTTGGTATCAGATGACATAAAAAACTAAATCATTATATGTAAGCTTTTCAATCAAAACAACATTACATGTAATATGATTAAAAGAAATTTTATGCTGCATATAAATTTTGTTATGAATTTGTCCAGGAAAATATATTTTCTTTGAACAGTATGCAACACCAGTAACCAGTTTTTAAACAAATAAAAATGATAAGCACTAAATTCCAAGTGGAAAAAAGAAATTTAAACTGTTTTTTCCATATTGAAATATAGTGCTTATCATTTTTATTTGTTTAAACAAATAAAAATGATAAATAAAAGCACTCTATTTAGCAGCATAAAATTTCTATTGATCATATTACATGTAATGTTGTTTTGATTGATTATTTTTAATGATAAATAATATTGCACCACTATCTCAAAAAATACAATACAATAACAAATTGCAAAATCAGGATAATGATTTGTGCTTTGATGATGCTGTCTGGCTGCATTTCTGTTGTTTCTGTTGAAGGTAAATTTACTTAAAAAAATAAAATATTATCTTGTAATTCACTATTTGAGTAATGCTTTTGTGGAGATTCAAAATAATAGAAAATTTGCTTCTAAAATTTCTCTGACACTTAATAGTGGCTATATGTTTTTAATAAAAATCAAGATTTGAAAATTACATAAATTTTTTTACTTGCTAAAGTTCAAGATGAAAACTATTGAAAAGAAAATAAATATGGCAATTTGATAGATAATTTACAAAATTTGATATTCTAATAGAAATATGATGAAGGCTGTGTTGATGTAATTTATGATAAAATATATGATTATTTTTATTTAATACTACAATAATAGCAAATATCAAAAGAATATACAGTGGATTCCACTTAATTGGGACAGCTCCATAATTGGGCAAAATCTCAAAGAACGGAAACCAAACTAATAAACTAATACATAATTTAAAGCATTTATTGGGACAACTTTTCGCTTAATTGGGACAGTAGCAGAAAAGGAATTTCAATTTTTGATGTATGCTTAATTGAGACAGTAGCAGAAAAGGAATTTTCAATTTTTGATATATTAGTGATTTTTCGAAAGTATAGCAACACTATATACACTAATACTTGTTGTGTGCTTTCTTATTTCGAAAGTATGGCAACACTACGTACACTAATACTTGTTGTGTGTTTTCTTTAAAAAATTCCTTATATAAAAATTATAACATTTTATTGTACCGGTAATAATTTTTCAGGTATAAACCTATACAAGACAATACAGACTAACACAATGGTGTTAGTCTGTATTGTCTTGTATAAAGTCATTTCTTATTGTCCTATTACATACACATCGTCGACACACTGTGGCTACACTAATATAAACATCCATTCTTTAGTAAAATTCTAAGTAGATATCATCATTGATAAATAATACATAACAATACTGTATTCGACAACACTAGCATGATGAGAATCAGTTATCTAGTTATCTATTAAGTAGAAGCACACTTGCCAGACTCACTGTCAAGTGTCTGGCAAGTTTATGTCTACTTAAGAGTTGATTGTTACTGTACCTAGCGATATTCATTTACAGTGTCGATTTTATTTAAATTACTGTATCTAGCGATATTCATTTACAGTGTCGATTTTATTTAAAATTAAATCTTTGCTAGAAGAAAAATGATTTTGCACTTTCAGGTAAAATTGCTTTGCTGGATAAAATTAAAAGCCAGCCATTTATTCTTGAATAAAATTGCTTTGCTGGATAAAATTAAAAGCCACCGTAGACTCGTTGAAATAAACCAAACTCAAAAACTGCTTTGCTGGATAAAATTAAAAGCCAGCCTTTTAATACAAGCCATCGATTCATTGCTGAATAAAATTAGAAGCCAGCCATTTAATACAAGCTATCGTAGATTCCTGAATATTTGCCAAGATGCCAAGAAATGATTTTACACTTTCAAGTAAAATTGCTGGGCTGGATAAAATTAAAAAAGCACTATTTAAAATAAAGCTATCGTAGACTCGCTGATATAACTGGTGTACCAAAATCAAAAGGCCGTTGTAGACCACTGGTATAACTGGTATACCAAAATTTATCATAGCGCTTCTCCTACACAGACTTACTGATACAACTGGTGTATCAAAATCAAAAGACTACACTTGGTCCTGATATAACTGTTGTACCAAAATCTACCATAGTGCGTTTTCTACAAGAAAATCAACTGCATGAGGAGTGGGCATTACAGAAAGAAATTCCAGGAACATTCAAAAGAAAGCGTGATGGAAAGGATCCAGAAGTTAAAGAAGCATTAGATCAATGGATTTCTATAATTAGTGGGTGAGGTGTGAATATCAATGACCCAGTATTGAAGACGAAGTCAGAAGAGATCAGTAAAAAAATAATAATTAAGTATCTATTTTAATAAGTCATTAAAATAGATACCTAATTATTATTTTTTTACCTATTATTTATTTATGTACGAATTACATATTTTATTTTAGAATTTATTATTACTTCATTTAATTGGGGCAGCCGCTTAATTGGGCCAAAATGGAGATCGGAAGAGCGTCGTGTAGGGGCAACTGCTTAATTGGGCCAAAATGGCTTAGTCTTACCATGTCCCAATTAAGCGGAATTCACCATATATAGAAAAGTAAACTTTGAAGAGAACACTATTTGACATCATGATTGCTAGCAGGGTAATATTATTGGATTACGATTTCATGTCATTTAGTAATTGAAAACTCATTGGATTATAATGGTCACATGATAACTGCTATTGAAATTAATAGCAGATGTTGAATACTATGCTATGTATTATTTCATTAAGCTACTGAAATTCAGATTTCATATTCAAAGATAGACTCTTGATTATTCAGATAATCAGGAGTCTATTGTACAGTTCGTTCCAAAAAGGTAGTCACCTGCTTCGCAGGGACTGAACTTACTGGAAGTTGATCGGTTATAAAGTCTGTCAGTTCAAATGTGCATAGTGGAAGCTAAAAATGGACGCATCTGTTCTGACTAAGAATAGGAGTGAGGAATACGAATGAGATGGGTCGATTACAACTGTCTGAACTGGAAAAATTAATCGCTGTTCACTATTTCAAGCTAGGCAGACTTTCTAGTTACGAATTGAGTAAATAGATAACACGCTCTAATATAATTTTTTAAATTTTGAATATTGATAATTATGAGTATGATATTTACAGATTTATTTTTTAAAATTCTAATATGCTAATATAATATACCGTATTTGTTTGCCACCTTATATTATATATAAACTATATATAGAGTTTTTTTATATATATTCCCGTCGAGGATAAGAATGAAATTTTATTTGCATAAACGTGATTTTATTAACTTTAAATTGAAAAATGATTTCATATCGAGAATGGCAGTGATGTTTTATGAATTATAATAACTAGATTTATAAGTAGTATATATATTTGAAAGACAATTATTTTGGTAAATCTAAAGCAAATGCATATATATATATATGACTAGTTCAAAATAAACATTTAATGATATAATTAATAAAGTATTTCATAAATGATTTTTTAAAATGAAATTTTGTAGAAACCGAGATTAGCATTTATATCTTTACAAATCGAGTCCAATTGTTTTATAATGTTTTGGGTGAAAACAATAAAAATACAAAGTGAAGATAGTTATATCTTTATTAAAATAAATAGAACATAATATATAAATATGTAACAGTTGAAATCTGTTATACTTTGTCTTTATACCAAACTTTCAGAAAGACATGGTAGAACATAAACTATAAATTTGACTATCCAACACAAATATAAATTTTTATTAGAAAAATTAGTAGAAAACCAAAACAGCAGACATAACACAAAATTCATTTTGATACTCACGTTTAATTTTTATATTTTCTTTGTTAAATCCGACGATTAAGTTGTCATGGAAACAAAATAAATATCATTTGATTTTTATCATTTGGTCAATTAACGGATAATAAGCACTTTATCAATGAGAATCATTTGGAATAGTTTTTAATTTTATTACAACAGAATGAAGTATACATTTTCAAATAAAACATCTTAATGCATTTTCAAATAAAACAATAAAATAAAATACTTCCCGTAGTCGCCATTATGTTAATGCTGGTGCATTTATTTGGTGCTATAACAACTTATCGCTTAATTACTTGTTTTAGTTATGACTATATAATGCTGCATTTTGCCAAAATTAATAACAACATAGATTAATTTGTAAATAATAAATTGAAACTTTCCTAATAAATGCTCAAAATCAATTTTCGGAAAAAATATTGAACATCAAATAAACACAAGGATAGCAATCATTTTTAAATCAAATTATTTGATGTAAGAGATTAAGCAGTTTGTATAGTAAATCCTAAAGTTAGTTAAATGATTGAACACTTGTCATTAATCTACCTAACCCTATTGCTTAGAAAAAATATATGGAATTGTACAAAGCTCTGCAAACTCGAATTCACCCTGAACTAATTAATCTCATTGGTTTATAAGTATTGTCAAGAAGCAGAACATCTGCTGCTTAGGTAACTACCTTTTTGGAACGAACTGTACATAAATAAGAGAAAAGAGTTTATCTTAGAAATATTAAGTAAAGTACTATCAATGATGTTCTAAAATTAATATAAAAGGCACTAAATTGATAGTAAAATATCATTTATTCATACAGAACATTTTTAGTTTTAATAAGTTGTCATCATCTTCTTATACAGGTAGTTCTCAACTTAAAACAGTCATATAATCAGTAAATTCTGTGATTGGTCAATGCAATTCAATGTGTGAGAGCTCTGGACCAAGGGTTTGATATATAGAAAAATGTCCTTTTTATATTTGGTTCTTGTAGTTATGTTTTTTATGTTTAGTAAGATAATATATAGTGTCATAATAAAATTAAGTTGTGAAAAATCCATAGATTTTGTGCAGTTTCTGACTTCTGACCAAATCTGACTTACAGTGGCAGGTTTCAAACTGAATCCCTATTATAAAATATTCTCTCTGAATAAATAATAATAATTAGTTTTTCAGTGCTTCTTTATGATGATTTTTGTTTAATGTAGATTTAAATTAAGACATAACTAATTTGAATTATAAAGCAGACTTTCTCATATAATTTTTAATTTGTCCTATAATTGCTAAATTCTTCTTTTGAATTTGTGAAAGATATATGGATTGAAAATTTAATAGTGATCACAATAGTTCTAGATAGGAATGATGACATATGTGTATCCTGATTGTATTGGCACATACAAGGTCAAACCTTCCCCTCCTCAAAAGATTTGCCTTTCTACATGCTGCATGCTCACATTAATGCCATACAGTCTGTGCAGAGCAGAAAGTCGGTGGAGAAACATGTTTTTCAAGTTAGAGTAATGTGTTTGGCTTAAAATTGAAACTGTAAGGGGCTGTGCCACAAAGGAGTGCTATCAAGGACTTAGAGGCCTATGGTGCTTATTCATTATCATACAGTATGGTAAGGAAGTGGATGAATGCATTCGAGTGAGAATGTGAGCAACAAGCTTAGTCCTGGATGACCTGCCATTTAGGATGCACAAGTATCCAATGGACAAACTGTAAATACTGCATACTATACACATTTCTTGCAACACAATCTGCATAAAGCCCTGTGGAGGAAATGGCATCATCAATTTCTGACCACTCCAGCCAATATCCTCCATGACAGTGCCCATTGTCTTGTGGCTAATGTTGTCTGTGACCTGCTCATAAGATGGGGTTGTGAAGTGCTGTATCATTTACCATACTCTCCAGATCTTATCCCCTGTGATTGATTTATTTCCTAAACTCAAGGAATCCTTACGAGGCATTCAGTTCCACAAGTTCCTGACATTATACGTGCAGTCCATCACTCTGTTCATGATATCTACACATTTTGGGCTACTGATGGCATTATGTTTCCCATCTACTTGACCAGATCCAGCTGGTCAAGTAGATGGGAAACAGATAATAAAGGCGAAATTACTCATAAGTTTTTTCCAAATCTCAATTGCCGGTTAAATATACACCTTGGGATTTTTCATCGTGGATTAACAGCTTTTTTAACTCAGCATGGGAAATTAAATTTCTATTTGAATAGATTCAAAATTCTTTCCTATTCGCGATGTAACTGTAATTGTGGGGATGATGATACCGTGGAACACAGTCTATGACTGTAGCTTCTTTGATTCATGGCAGAGAAAGCTGATAAGACATTTCCATGAACAACTCATACCCTGGCCAGTCCCATTACATATGCTTTTTAAAGATCAACACACAGCTAATCTTACTAAAACATGCTTCATTGAATCCTCAATAAAATACGGTCCAGTGAACAGCATCATTTAGAACTTCCTTCTTTTACATAAACAAATACACGTTTCTTGGATTTGGGAGTTGGTTGTTTCTATCTACTTATTTCCGGCATTGATTTCTTCTTCCCGTGGGTAAACTGGGATTACCTATGGTTTGAACTTTTCTTTTCCACTCGTTCTCCACTGCTATACCCATAGCAGTCAGGATTGGATGATTGGTACTCGTTGTTTCTAAATTGTCTTTTCCTTCTATTGCAACTCTCAGACCCTCCTATTACCCATAATGCCCACCCTTCTCTTACAATTCGCATATTTTGTTTATTGGTAGGATACGTTGAGCAATTGAGATTTTCTATTAAGTTATGAAGTTATGAAGTATGTCCCATATTTTCTAGATATATTACTAACACAATTCTAGGTTTCTAATAATATAGTACTTAATTTCTACTAACATAGTTCTAAGCTTCTACCTAACATGGAATGGGTTGGGTTACTTTCACACATGTCATCACATAGATTAAGTTGAAATAGTTCTTTGCTTTTTCTACATTTTGCTCTTAATTTTGGTCCAGAATGGCTCCCTTAGTACTCTATTTGAGTGGAAAGGGGCAATCAAAATCTAATTACTCTCACACATGTCATCACAGAGGTTAAGTTGGAAGGGTTCTTTGCTTTTACTACATTTTGCATTTAACCCAAAACGGCTCCCTTAGTACTCTATTTGAGTGGAAAGGGGCAATCAAAATTAGCCACCAAGCTTATCCATACAAATAGAAGAAGACCAGTTTGGTCCAACACATGTTGCCTTCTTTCTGCACTTTGCATTTAATTTTGGCTCAGAACGGCTCCCTTAGTACTCTATTTGAAAAAGGGGCAATCAACCCAGCATGGCTCACTTAGTGAGTGGAAAGGGGCAATCAAAATTTAGCCACCAAGCTTACCATACAAATAGAAATAAGAAAGAAAGACATAGAAGAAACTCACTCACTCCCAGTTTATAACTCAGAACACGTTACTGCAATTTATTATAGAGCTACACCAGATCGTGCAATGATTTTGACCTCGTTTAACACTTTCGTTTAGTGCTTTGTTTCTTTGGAACATATCCCCCATGTTAAATGGGGTCTTATTTAATTCTCTTCAGGATATTTTGTTATTAGAGTAGTGAACTAAATTTTATTATTATTTAGTAAAAATATTTCAATCATAATATACAGTCATTGCAAATTCATATGAGATATGATACTTGCAGTGTGTACCAGAATCTTTGGTACCTGGGACAGCATTTTTTTTGGCTCTCTCTCTCTCTCTCTCCTAGATATATTGCTAACACAGTTCTATGTTTCTAATAACATAAGTACTTAATTTTTCTACTAACATAGTTCTAAGCTTCTACCTTAACATGAAATGGGTTGGGTTACTTTCACGTGTCATCACATAGGTTAAGTTGGAAAGGTTCTTTGTTTTTTCTACATTTTGCTTATTAAAAGCAAAATTAAGTTGGCCCAGAATGGCTTCCTTAGTACTCTATTTGAGTGGAAAGGGGCAATCAAAATTTAGCCACCAAGCTTATCCATACAAATAGAAATAAGAAAGAAAGACATAGAAGAAACTCACTCACTCCCAGTTTATAACTCAGAACACGTTACTGCAATTTATTATAGAGCTACACCAGATCGTGCAATGATTTTGACCTCGTTTAACACTTTCGTTTAGTGCTTTGTTTCTTTGGAACATATTGGCATTATGAAACTATCACAACAATAAAAAAAGGTTATACACAATGCTGGAGACTATATTTAGGAACTGTAAAAGTGAATCTATGTTAAACTTATCCTGTGTTAATCTATACCATTTGTGATCACTATTAAATTTTCAACTCTCGTATTTAGTAGGATATTATCTAATAATGCGTTCTAATGAAAAATTTCTGTATAGTGAACTTTCTAAGCAATATAATGCAGTAATTTTTTAAAGTATTTTTGCATTCTAAAATAGAAAAATTTTATTTTCATAATAGAAAATTATTTATTTACTTATGAGTTTTTTTTCAGGTTATAATGGTACGATGGAATGAACCATATCAGAAATTGGCATCTTGTGACAGTACTGGCGTTATATTTGTATGGATCAGATATGAAGGTCGTTGGTCAATTGAATTAATAAATGATAGGAATATTGAAGTGACTGATTTTTCTTGGAGTCATGATGGCCGTATGGCTCTTGTATGCTATCAAGATGGATTCATATTAGTAGGATCTGTTGCTGGCCAGAGATATTGGTCATCAAGATTAAATATTGATGCTGTCATTACCTGTGGTATTTGGTCTCCAGATGATCAGCAGGTGAGCTTTATTCAGTGATGAAATTTTAAAAATATCTGATATACTATATGTATATTTATAAACTTTTATACTTGCAAAATTGCAATATTCAAAACTATCACTATTTCTAAATAAACCTAATGGTAAATTACTGCAAATTCCAGATTCCTTCTGGCCAGGTCTTCTAACTTCTAAGAAAATAAATTCCTAAAACTAGCTTAAAAATCTAACACTGCATGAAAAAATCAATCATGATTGTGAAAAATAAACAATAATGGTGGAACTTCATGTTTGTTAAAAGTAATGAACAAATGTTAGAACTAAATAACAAAAAAATTTTAGAGCACTAATAACTAATAAATTGAATAAATACAAAAACAAATAAAGTTAAATAATAAAAATAATTTGTTGAATTTAAAAAAAAACAAAGTATTAAAATCTTTATTAAAACTATAATAATGCTTTAAACGAATTATTAATGAAAAATTTGTTTAATTATCAGTCCAAGGATCCAAAATAACAATAAATTTATTAACACTTTGACAAAGCAGGAATCTGAAATTTGAGTAGCATGGTGAAGTGTTAATAATTCATAATTTTATTAAAAGTTTGGATATAAAAATATGCAAAATATAATTTATAATAATTTCATAATTTTTAAAGATAAGTGCATAAAATTTTCAGGATGATGTCATTTTATCATATAGTTTCTGACTGCATAAAAAATTTTCGATTTTGACAAATTTGACTTTGTAAATTAATTTAATTCTGAATACTTCATTTTTCATTTAAAAAAACATTATTTTCATTTAAAATGAAATAATTTTTATGTATTTTATTATATACCCCATTTGTTATTTATTTGTTTTTAATTTGTTACATTTTTAAAAGAAAATTTGTTTATTCTAATTTTTAATATTCTATTGAATTTTAAAAATCAGCCATATTTCTCATCAAATAATCATTTGATTTTATTATATCTTTATTCTGTATGGTATTTCTGAGTAGACTTATACAAATACAATGACAGGAGAGTTTTATAAAAGCCAGGTAATTGTTTATGATTGAGCATAATTGGTCTCTTATATAGGCACTGCTAAAAATTTGTTCATTTATTGATATAAACATTCTGCCTAGTTTTCATCTCATTTATATTTTTTAATTTCTTTAAAAGAATATATGTATATAATTTTATGTATAAAAGAAATATAATTCATAGTTTTATTTATAATTCTTTCTAAAATGTTTTTCCAGTAACATCTGTAAGGAAGGCATTGGCATTTGACACATATACACACTTTCCTCTATGCTAAAGTAATAATCATCAATGTTTTTTATATACACTCAGCTTTCGATTTACACGGTAGATATGTTCTTGGAAAAATCATGCAAACCAAAACCGTGTAAAATATGACCCAGAATTAATACAAAATAGAAGGATATGTTCAGTTAAAACTGTAAACTGTGTAAATCAATCTAAAAAAGATAAAGAAAAGTTGAGGATATGTTCTTTATGACCGTGTAAAATGAGATAAGAATTAGAGGTAAAAAGGGGGATTGGTTCATTAATTTTTAGAGACAATTTAATGCTTATACTTTTTAAATTTATTTTTGAAAATGAAAACATAAAAATATAAACATTAATTAACATCAAATACTGTACAAGAAAAAAATTAACAATATTCCGTACAAATAAATGAGCTGCAAGCCTGAGTTGAGTTTAGATGAACTGCGAGACTTGGACAGTAAAAGTTAATAGTGAGCAATAAATTGTGAAAGCTAAAGTGGACTAAGAAGAACTGTGAGTTATTCTGAATTAAAGGAGCGAAAGTGGACTAAGAACAACTGTGAGTTAGTCTGAATTAAAGACATGAAAAGTGGACTAAGAAGAACTGTGAGTTATTCTGAATTAAAGACATAGTGGACTAAGAAAAACTGTGAGTTATTCTGAATTAAAGACATATATTGTGAACTAAGAAGAACTGTGAGTTATTCTGAGTGATAAATTGTGAAAGCAAAAGTGGACTAAGAAGAACTGAGTTATTCTGTTTAAAGACATACAGATAAGTGTTGTATGAGATAATTATCGGATTTTGTATTGAATTTAGTGATTAGTATGAAAGTGGAGTAAGAAGAACTGTGAGTTATTCTGAATTAAAGACATAGATTAGTGTTGAGATGATTATCGGATTTTGTATTGAATTTATAGTGAAACAAGATTATTTTGTTGAAGAACTGTCAGTTATTCTGAATTAAAGACATAGATTAGTATTGTATGAGATAATTATCTTTTTTATTGAATTTAGTTATAGTGAAACAAGATTATTTTATGTTGTGTGTAAATAAATTGGACTATACGAAATATAGCTGTATTCACTTTGTTAATCTCTACGAACTCGTAAACCTACAAAACGTAACAATATGATACTAATAAATTGGACTATACGAAATATAGCTGTATTCACTCTTTATTAATTATGAAATAGTAAACCCACAAAATGTGACAATATGATACTCTTTTAATTTAAAAATCGCATAATGCAAAACAATCAAAATAAAACCCAAAAACAATAAACTGTTCACTAAGTTTATCACTTTATTTCTTTTTATTTTATTTAAAATATCAGTAATTTTAAGATGATTTATAATATAAAGAACCAATATATAGTCAAGGAGTGCAAAATTAATAAGTACAAGAGTACTTCCAAAGTCAACAACTTGACCTCAGACAAGGGGGTTTTTTTCATTTTGTAAAATAGGGATGATGCTTCAGAAATTATCTTCATGTTTTAAAATGCTAATATAACTCTAATTTTGAAGAAATTGGTGATTTAGGACAGACAAATTAAGAGAAATAACTCCTTATCTGCCATTTTTAAAAGATTTGATATGAAATGTTAACAAAAACAAAATGTGGAAATTTAAAATATGATAATTTAGAGAAAATTAGTATTAAATCTAGTATAAAGATTTCATGATAATTCATATGAATATAAATACAGAAATATTTATTTAAAAAAAATAATTTATTAGAATGGATCTACTTTGGTTAATAACTAGACCTTTTTATGAAGAAGAGAATTATTGACACATCAGCTTAAGAAAATTAGAAGAAATATAACTGATAAACAATGAAACTGTGTAGAAAGATATCATAGCTCAATCACTTGTAGATAAAGATCAATTGTTTATATAATTTGAAGGAAAAAGTATTGAATTACGAACACACAAACAATCTTTATTAGTTATAAAAATTATTTTCAGCTATTTATATAGGAATAAACAATAATTCAATTATAAATATAATACAAAGAAAAATACTTATAATATGAAAAAAAAATAATTTTATTCTTTAAAAGGCAAATATCAAAAAAATTGTTTGAAATTTAAAGAGATTAAAAATTTATAAGGATTAATATAAAATCATAAGAAAGAATAAAAATTTGATAAAAAAAAAAGTATAATTTATGAATTTTAGCCTCAATTATAAATTAAATGCATCTAAAAAATATGATTTATTCATAATTTTTATTTCTTCAAACTATGCATATAGTTTCAAATAATATAAAATTTTGGCATTCTTTCAAAAGAAAGAGAAAATAATTAAATAAAATAAATACCAATCAAATTAGTAACTGAATATAAAGATGTATGATTTTAGATTTAAAAATAAATATTTTAGAACATCCAAAAATTACTTTTAAAATTTAAAAAATATAAAATAAAAAATTATTCGATTAGTATAAAATAATGAACATAAATTCAAATTTAATAAAAAGTAATGTTTATTTGATGAATTTTAGCCATGATTATAAATTAAATGTATTAAAAAACATAATTTCTAGTTCATCAAACTGCATGCAATTTCAAAAAAATATAAAATATCCACATTCATGCCAAAGAAAGAATGAAAAACATTACAGAATAATTAAAAAACAATCAAATTTCAAACAAATTACAAAAAACTATGTAGAAATAAATAAGGTGAAATATATAAATTGTATAGAACACAAACATCCAAAAATTGTATTTAAAAATTTAAAAACAGAATAAAAAAAATAATCAATTAACATAAAATAATGATGATAAACCAAATTTATTTAAACAATGTATAGTTGACAAATTTTAGCAGTGTTTATCAATGAAATTCATTAGAAAAATATGATTTGCTGACAATTTTTACTTCTTCAAACTCCAGATATAATTGCAAAATACATAAAATTTCTCTGAAGTTTTAAAGAAAAAAACCATTACAGATTAATAAAAATCAATCAAATTATGAACAAATTACAAAAAAAAAAATAATTTGTAAAAATAAATATTTTTGCAGCTCAAAAACATGAACATCCAAAAATTATATTTAAAAATTTAAAAAGAAAATGAAAAATTAAACAATTAACATAAAATAATGAAGATAAATCAAAATTTATTAAAAAATAATGTGTAATTTATGAATTATAGCCACCATTATAAATTAAATGCATTAAATGTTCCAGATTTACTCATTTTTTTTACATCTTTGAAATTTTTATATAATAAAAAAAGGAACAAAAAAATTTCATAAAATATTAGCACATGGTGTTAGTAGACTGAAGTAAAACTTTCCACAGCTATAAACATATCTCTGCAGAAAAAATAATAAATAAATAAAGCAGAATATCATATTACAGAGCAGAATTCTGCTGCTGCATTGATGATGTGTTAATCAGAAATAATAAGTATACCATAAATAATAATACATTCTACTATCTTGACACTCTGATATAAAAAAAAATCAGTTATTGGTATCAGAAGAGAATTGAAATTAACTAATACAGTTCCATTCTAGATTACATCTTGTTGCTCTTAATGGATAACAGCTTTTTATAATAGTGACTCTTAATAAATCCCGTGCTTAGCTCACTCGTGCAACAACTTCAATTTAATAGTTTACAAATAAAACAATTTGTTTAATCCTCTACAATTTGGCAATAATTATTTACCAATTATAAATTTTTGATAAGAGACCATACTCAAATTATCAGTTTAGAATAGATGATTTCTAATTTCCTGAGGACAGTGAAATGTAAGTTAACTCTTAAACTAAACATAATACTCAAAATAATAATAATAATAAAGAAGAAATAAAAGGCTCAAAAATCACTTACTGCTTTAAACGGTACTTAACTAAATTCCTAATTAATTCTTAGCACTAAAAAGCAGACCAGTACACTGAATCAATAAAGTTATTTTAATCAGAGAGGTGCTTTCAGCTTATGTGCCATTTTCAACTCTTACAAAGGATTCTAACTTAGTTAAAAGGGATTTAACTAAGTTAGAATCCTTTGTAAGTGTTGAAAATGGTGCATAAGCCGAAAGCACCTCTCTGATTAAAATATCTTTATTGATTCAGTGTTGACACTTCTCTATATAAAGTTTGATTCAGTGTATTGATCTGCTTTTTAGTGCTAAGCTAAGAATTAATTGGTAATTTAGAAGAAATAAAAATATATTAGGAAAAGTCTGGGTTAAATCTTTACATATATCTATTAAAGAATATTTTTTTTTATATTTTCAAAAATTGATGATGCTAAAATCTCTTATCAAATATTTAGCAGAATAAATTTTTGTAAATTTATAATGTGTGTGTATATAGCACTTTTTTTTAGCCTACTTTATGAAGGAAAAGGAGTTAGATTGCTTTTCTATTGTCTGTCTGCCTTTGTGTCCCCCATTAATAATTTTAGAACTAATTAATAAATTTTCATGAAATGTGATGATGATGCTCTACTGTTTAACCCCTTCAATGCTGTGGTTTTTTGTAATTAAGCCTAATTAATATGCAAAAAAAAAATCAAAATTGTGAAATCTCACTTAATTTTCATCAAAATATTTTGAAATTTATTACATTTTATATTGTCATTCTAATGATGTAAAAATTTTTTCAAATTTTATTTCTTTCACGACTTTTAGTTCATTATACACTGACGGAAAAAAAAATCCCAACACCAAGAAAAAATTATTGTAGAGTAATGAAATTTGGACAATGCATTTGTGTAGTTAACATGTTTAATTGATTAAA